>WBNM01002530.1:20771-78464 GCA_013399055.1 Ramphastos sulfuratus
ACTGCTCCCCGACCCCATCACCCAGCTCAAGAGGCCACTTGTCCTGAACTCCTCCCTCCTCACTGTTGAAAACCGAGGCAAAGAAGGTATTCAGGACCTCAGCCTTTTCCTCATCTTCAGTTACAGTGTTCCCATCCAGGTCCAGTAAGGAGTGGAGGCTCTTCTTGCCGTTATATATTGTGACTGATTGCGTTTCTCAGCAGCAGAATGAGTGATGCAGGTTACTGTTCTTGGTTTTCTTTCTTATAGCTAAGGATTTAATTTCTCTCAGTAAAATACTCCAATTAGCCTCAAACCAGCATACCCTGGTACAGTGATAAAAGTGCCTAAGGCAGAGATTGTTTTTTTAATTGTATCTGGAAAAGAAGATACAAGAAATTACGGTCTTGACACATCATTTTTGGAACTACACAGTGTGCCATCAGTCAGTTTCCTTCCAGGGGAAATGTCACATCATCTCCCTTGAAAGTGAGGTTTCCAAAGGGCTGGAAAGAAGGAAGATGCAAAGCCAAACCAGAAGTTGTCAAATGGAGAGGGAAGTCACTGATTGTGCTATTTAAAGGGTAATGATGGTGTTTCCTACCTGTCCTGACAGTGTTGTGTGTTTAGGCTGCTAGGTCTGTTTTCCATTTTCAGTCTGTTTCAAGGCAATAGACTTTACTTCGACCTGTAATGCCAGTCATATCCTTTTACATAGCAGTGACTTCCCAGGGAACAAAACCATGAATCTTTGCTGTTGCCACGAGGTACACGCTGTGTCTCACAGCAGATCTGTTTTTTAGCTCACAAGAATGTGTAGTAGAGGATTTTACTGGGCTCTGAAAATATTTGAACTGCAATTCTGCATATTGAATTCTTCTTCTGCTTCTGTAATTTTAATAGTTTAGAAAGAAAATGTGGAGTTAGCATCAGCAGTCTGAAACAGTATTTTCAGAAAAGTACTATTTCTGACATTCCTGTTGGGAAAATGAGCTATCCTTTTCAAGACATCCAGTGTAAGCATGAAAATGGTCAAAGAAACGATGATAATAATTATTCACTGCTGCTGCTTTGCTTCTAGTGCAGAGAACATATTTTTGGAGTGGAATTAAATCCAAGTCTCCTCAGGGGCTACCGGTGTTTTGCTAATGCTAAATGAAAGTGTGCCATGTGTGGTGCACTAGGGGGTAGCCAGTAATGGCTTGACAGAATTTAATTGTGTATGTGGTAGGGGTGCCCTGGATCATTGCATGGCAGGTGTGATACAGCACAGCCCAATGGGAGAGCAGTCTTGCACAGCCCTTTGTGGTTTTCATGAAAGAAAGGAGACAATTCCAAGCTGCTTTCCACCCTGCCCATAGGAATTCTTTAAGTGTCCCACTGAATTCCCTCTATGCTTTTGTTTTAAGGCTAGGCTAGGTAGTTATGTTTATGAGTTGCCATTCTAGACTGCTTTCTCCAGAGGTGTAATTTAGAGACAAGTCTTTTGTTCCTTACTGTGCTTACCTTGGTCTAAATCTATGAGCATGTCGTTCAACTTGCAGGCTGCTGATGACTCATTCCTTTGCTTCACTGGATAGCTCCTCATGATCTTACCCTGTTCTTAGATGAGATTTGTGATCATGTTAACAAATGTTTGCAGCGTTCAGGGTAAATCACAATTCCACCAAGAAATTAATTAAAGGTGGGGGAGAGGGGTAAGGCAGGGAGAAGAGGTTACTGTAACGAAACCATTTAATTATTGGTTTTTAATCATTTACCTGTTTTACTGTGCCTCTTTTGGGCCTCACGGTATATTCAAGAATGTCAGACAGTCTCTGCCCCTTTCTAGCATGCATGAGAAAAGTCAGGGTGTGCAGAACCAGAGTGATGCTTCCATTCAGAAACAGGGTGTAGCAAAGCCACCAGAGGCTTCCATCTCGCATACTGCTGAAATCCATGTACGTAAAAGAACTCCTAGTAGGGCGTACACTGTATTTGCAGGAGTGCTCTATGTAAGAGCAGCTTCCTGCATGCCATGTCCCAGCATGACTTATCATCATCCTGTAGGTGTAAATGGATGACTCTGAAAAGCAGGATATGCAGAAGATGAAACGATAGGTGGTGATGGGAGACATGATGACTAACTCTTTACTCCTGGAAATGCACCCACACCATGGAGGACAGCATTAAGTATGTCCCAGATAGGTTCCTCAAACTGTGCCATTACTGAGGATGAAGCCATTCTCCTTATGGAGGAGGAGTAGTGTGGATTCAGATGAAAACATACATAGAAATCAGCACTTGCGTAATAGGTTAATACCACTGTTACGAACGGGTTATTAATTATGAATTATTAAATATTAATTAAAATAATATTTTCACAATTAACACTTGGATTATTTTCCCAACTTATTTACAGGGTCTTTATGCTTGGTTGTGCAAATAGATTGCAGGATATGTACAGTGCATAAGGCAGTACCGAACAATTTCAAACAATTTAGCAAAACTAGCAAATACAAACAGTAAGCTTTTTTGGAAAGAGATTCTTGCAGTGCAGTAAGCTGCTCGCCCTCTATGGGGACTCGAGAGGCTCCTTCCTGCTGAAGGAGAAAGCACAATCACAGTTACAGAGCAGACAGAACCAAAGCAAAGAGCTTTCATTACAAAGAGGCTTTTTAGAACATTTACTCACAAACCAGTATCTCTGGGTTTCTGGGGCTACATTATGTTCCCAGGCAGTACCCCAAGCACTTGGAGGATTGCTGTTGGTGGTATGATACCCATTGGGAGCTTTTGGAGTTTCCCCAGGCAGCTGGCAGGTTGCTGGGGCTTGCACTGTCTTCTGACTTGGTCCTGCTCCCTTCTCAGGTGGGTGGTGTCCTTCCCAGGGCTCCAGACTCCTCACAGAGGTGGGCAGGTGTGCAGGCAAGCAGGGTGTCTTGCAGCATGGCAGTAACCTGCTTGCTCTTGCTATGCAGGCTGCGGCGAGGTCTCTATAAGCAGCTCTCCAGCTAGGAGCAGCTTATCACTTTCAATTCACATTAGGGCTGGCTGTGAGTTTGGCAATGACTCTTGCCTGCAGTGTGAAGGCACTTAATGCCTCTCCCTGGTAAACTGAGGCATGACAAAGTTTCCAGATAGACAAGCCTGAAGCATCAAAGCTTGTTACACAGCAAAGCTGGTTAGAAGCAACAAGGCTTCCTGGTACCCAAGGGGAAAGCAAGGCAAAGGAGGGCAAGGCAAGTTGTTTACAACTTCGCTGATATTATCAATTGCCTGAGTCTGATGGCTCCATTTGGCCCCAGAGAGTCACCAGTCAGAATGGCACTTTGCCGAAAACTAACCATACTAGGTGAAGCCAGGGCCTTGCTTTACCCAAATTTGGGAAAACACAGGCCAAATGTATGTACCTTGGTTACTACAGGAGCAGAACAAGTCTGGGCAAGCCCTGGGTCCTCAGACTCGGTGTCTCCAGGCCTTTGTCTTCTTTCCCACGTTGCTCCCCACTCCAACACCCCCTCACCCCCACCCCCCAGATATATTTTCTGGTACTTTAATTTAATTTAAAAATAAATAGGACATTGGGTTTAGTTCCTTACTTCAAAACTGGTTGCTCCTGTTCACTGCTAAAAGATATGCTGGTAAATTGCAGCTGAAAGAATCACCAGAGCATAGCTTTGTGGTTTTGTTTTTTTCATTTTAGGGGAGGGGGTGGGAATTTGCTTGTATTATTTTTTCTGTTTTTGCAAGATCCAAAGACCACCAGGTTTAATTTATGTAGGTAATTCTAACTTACTTGTTTTTCAAGTTTTTATCTGCTGGCTCTGAATGGTAAGGGGGAATTTAAAGTAATAACTTCCACTATGTGGAGTGCAACAAGGAAGTGCCACCAGGCAGAATTTTTGTCATTACCTGCTTGTGAGTGATACCCTTATTATAGTTAAAGGCAATCTAAACAGTTTACAGTGGGCATGCTCAACCTGTCTTCCGAATGCTGTGTTTATGTGCCTTGCCTGCTAGCCACCTGGGACCCATCTTCACCTAGTAGACACTTCTCATGGCCATTTGGAGAGTCTGCAGTCTGTATAACCATAGTTTGCAAACCTTTGCTTCAGCCTTGTTGCCAAGCTGTCTTTGCAGAAGTTAGAAGTTGGGTGCTGAGGGTCGGAACTGAGAGTTCTCTAAGGTCAGTTTATTAGGTTCCCTCAGAGCACAAGAAAAACAGCCTCCCATCCAACTGTATGACCAAGTATCACTTTAAAATACTTGCCTTCTAAGTTTTATTTAATAGCCTGGCAGCTTTAAGATTTTGCAACTGTGAAGTCAGTTCAGTTGGATTCTTCTGTGCCAAGTTCCATGGAAAAAATTTTGGCCAATGGTGAATGACACAAAAGAGAAGCATAGGCTGCTTCTGCTTAACAGCTTGTGCAAAGGGTATGTGGGAGTATAAGGAAGAAACTGTCACTATTGAATCACAGAAGAACTAAGTTTAAAAAAATGTTTAGAATTTAGGAAGGAGAAAATGAGTTGCATGGATTGAATGTGAAGCATCAAGTCCCCATTAAAAAATGAAAGCTATCAAAACACTGGATTTGGAAATTTGGGTAGTTTCTGAGAGTGTATTCTGTTATATCTTGCTACTGATAAACAAGTGAGGTTTTGGTATCTATCAGTAGTTTGACGACATGCCATGCCAGCTTGCTTACGGGGGTAGTTTCTACAGCAGATGAGTATTATAGGATATGCACAAAGAGGTCGGTTGATCCTTTTCTTCACCTTTTGAGAGCTAAGTGTTCATTACAAACTTCTTGTTAGGAGTATTTCACTGATAGCATTATGTGAACACAAACTTTGTGTCATTTTATATGAAGCAGATCAAAAAAGCACAGTAGTTTACAAGCAACAACTAAAGCAAGGCTTTGAAAAAAGTGTATTGGCTTCTGTCAGCATAGCAAAATATTTACTTAAATGAGTGTGACTTCCATTTGATGATTGAAAATATTTTTGCACTTCATTTCTTCTCTTTACAATAGTGTTGAATCTTGCTTACTTTTTGCAGTCAGATATGAATGTATTTTTATGAGTTATCTGGACATGGAATTTCTTACACATTAAAAAATTCTGCTTGAAAAAAAATGGCTTCAGATAAGACTAAAAGATCAAAGGAACTTCTTGTCTCCTTCACATAGATACTCTAAGTATATCTTTTGGTCTTAACGTACATAGGTAGATGCCCTCTGGTTTGTAGCTTTCTGATATTATTTCCTCTGGCATTATTCTCAGGGTTATTTTTATTGTGTTCTGTTTTTTTCATGTAGCAAATACTGCAAGTGAAATAAACAGAAAAAGGTTAACATGTTGAAACAGGAAATTTGTCTAGGAAATAGCTTTTTAAATGGGTTTAATCCAAATAGATTAATAAGACTAACTGGAAAGTGCTGGATGTTTTTATGGAGAAGGGGAAAGACTCATTAAGAAAAGGTTTTGGAAGCTCAGGGAAAATTTAGAAACAGCAGCTTTGGAAATAGCCTAGCCTTATGACCACAAAGTATTTAAAATTTAAAAAAAAAAAAAAATTGCATTTCCATCATGAGAAGCATTGTAAGCAGCAGTTGGGGTTTTTTAGGCTTGGTGCCTAAGGGAACTTCTCTTCATCATAAGACAGAAGTAGAGATTAAAATTGTTACCTGGAAATGTAAAACCAAATTGCTTTGGATGTTTCAAAGGAGTTTGCCTGCCATCAGTCCTTGAATTTTGGAAGTATATTTGTTGTGAACTTCGAAATTGAGCTAATGAGGCTTTTTCAAGGCCATTGCTTTGGACAAAAGCTGGTCAGCAGTAGTGCTCCCCTTCTCACTTGCAGTTTGGACCTGTAGAAGTGTTAGGCAGAGGTGGCACACCTCGCTCCTCCAGTGACGGCTGGTGCTTTGCTTCACAGCCTGCCTTCCTGGGACCTGTGCGACTGCTAAGTTAAGCAAACAGCCTGATAGAAAGCTTGGCTGATGCTGGGCAATGAAGGCAGTTGTATTGGCTCTGCTCGAAGACTGTGAGAGAAAGCCACAGAGAAATCCTGAGTAAATGTAGTCACAAAATACCCAACAGACGCAGGGCAAGCTGAGAACTAGCAGAAGAAAAGCCTTTTTTCCTTTTAAAGCTACAAAACTCGACAAGAGACTTTGGGAAAAACCTTGGTGGGTTCTTCCTGCAGAGTTCTGCTTTTCCTTTGCCATATATCACATCCCTGTAGAGGAATGTGAATGGCCTCAGATTTTCTAAGACAGGACTGTGGGTGAAGGGTGAAAACATGTTTATCCTATTACAAATTTGACTGGCCAACATGGTAAAAACAAAACATGGACTGAGCTTGTTCTAACACAGCTCTGTTCAGCTCCTCCTGAAATCTTTGGGATAGTTTATAAGATACTGAAATAGAGATAGACTTCGTTGGGTTTGGCTTATTTTGTCTTTAAGCCTTCTAGCTGCATTTTACAGGATTTTGTTCTGTAGAGAAAATAGAATGAAAATTTGCCCTTGCTTTCTGTCCAGTTTGAAGGTAATTTTGATGCCAAAGGCATTTAAAACTTAGTTTGTAATTTTTTTTTTAACAGCATTCTTAAAACAACTTGTGTAAAAGTAGGCACCCAAATGAGTGTTTGATGCATTGAAATCAGTTAATCACTTAAATGGTTCATTAGGTACTTAGGAATTTATATATTGAAAGTTTGGCTTTGTGTGACTTGCTGCCATTTAAAAACCTTCTTGCAAGAGTTTCTAGATGAGTTTATGCATATTTATTGGCAATGTTGTCATGCTGTCAGTTCAGTAATTCAACTTGTCGTAAGTTCAGTTACATAAATCAGTAAGTATTTGCAGTTTTGTTCCTTTGGTATGATGTTGATATGAGTTAGTAAAAGCACTACTTTAAGAGTATAATGTCTCAGAGCAATACAATTATTGTGTGTCTTCAGTAATTATTGGTTAATATAGCCATTTCTCAGGAAGCACTGCATAAATTTAAATAATGTTTTACACCATGAACCTTGCAATTAACATTTTAAAAATGGACCATCTCTAACTGAACTTGCTTACCCACCCTGGTCATAGTGGAAACTGTACCTGATGGTAAATGTACTCATAAACGTCAGTGACAGAAAACATGTACAGCCAAATTCTGGATTTGGGTTAGGTGTTCATAACTCCTTGTTGTAAGTGAAGCACCCTAAAGTTCTTCTCTTCTTTACAGCCAACAAATATTTTACAACCACGGGTAAGATAAACAGGAAATACAAATGTGTTTCAGTAGGACTTAATGGTAGACCTTGCAAGACAACATTTATCTCTGTTTTACTGCTTTTAAGTATTTTTCCTCAAACTGTAGTTCTTTCAGATGTTTTGTTTAACTCACTTGGAAATAATCACAGAATGGCTGAGGCTGGGAGGCACCTCTGAAGATTGCTCATCCCAACCCTTCACTCAAAGCAGAGTTACCTGGAGCAGGTTGCTTAGGGCCTTGTCACGCAGGCTTTTGAGTATCTTCAACCACAGAAACACCACAACCTCTCTGAGTAACCTGTTCCAGGTTTGTTATTTTCGTACTTTCAGGTGAAATTCCTTGTGTTTCAATTTGTGCCCATCACCTCTTGCCCTTATGCTGAGTATCACCAAGAAGAGTCTGGCTCTGTCTTCATTATTTCCTCCCTTGAACCTTCTACAGGCTCAACAGTCCTATTTCTCAGCCTCTTCTCCTATATCAGATCCTCCAGTTCCTTAATCAGCCTTGTGGCCTTCTGCTGGACATAACTTCAGTCTCAAATACCAGGAAGACCAGAACTAGACTCAACTCCACAGATGTGTCTCACTAGCGCTGAGTAGAGGGGAAAATCACCTCCCATAACTGCTGCAGATGCTTTTTCTGATGCAGCCCTTGTTCCAAGGCTACCTTTCTGGCTTACATCGAACTTCATGTCTGCCAGGACCCTAACACTCCTTTCCAGTCAGTCAGTCCGCAGCATGTACTACTGCATGGAGTTGCCCATCCCCAGGTGCAGGACTCAGACCCCTTTGTTGACCTTCATGACTTCCCATCAGCTCATATGTCCATCCTGTCCAAGTCCATCCAGAAGGCAGCACTCCTGATGTATCATCTGCTTCACTCAGTTTTGCATCATCAGCCAAGTTGCCGAGATCTCTCAACCATCACGTAGGTCATCGATGAAAATGTTAAATGAGTTTGGCCCCAGTGCTGCTACATGAGGCACTCCACTAGTGACTGCCTTCAGCTGGGCTTTGGACTGCTGCCACAGAACTTTGAGCTGAGCAGTTCAGCCGATTTTCTGTTCACCATTTACTTTAGTCTGTACTTCATCAGTCTGTCAATGAGAATGTTGTAGGAGACAACAAAAGCTTTGCTGAAGTCAAGATAAGTCACATCCACTATTCTCTTACTTCAGTTAGATGAGACAAGCATCTCATTGCAGAAAGCTATCAAATTGATCAGATATGAGAGATACCAAGATGCTGGAGTAAGTGCAGAGGAGGGCAACGAAGCTGGTGAAGGGCCTGGAGAATAAATCTTAGGAAGAGCGACTGAAGGAGCTGGGGCTGTTTAGATGCCAATGGGAGATCTCATGGCTATCTACCATGACCTGAAAGAACATTGTAGAGAGGTTGGTCCTGGTCTCTTCTCACAGGCAATTAGAGATAGAACAACAGATAATGTCCTCAAACTGCAACAAGGTAGGTTTAGTTTGAACATTAGGGGAAAAAAAATCACAGAAAGAGTATTTAGACATTGGAATAGACTGCTCAAGGAGGTGGTTGAGTCACCATCCCAGGATGTGTTTAAAGGTCACTTAACTGTGGTGCCTGGGGATATGGTCTAGGTGTGATCTTTGTAGAGTAGGGTCAATGGTTGGACCTTGTCTCAATCCGAAGGTTGGAGACAGTTGCTTTTTGAACATTCCTGTGAGTGAAATTAAGACAGAAATGAGGGCATGTATCAAGACAAGACTATTTATTAGAGAAAGAGAGTGGAGCAAACAAAACACAAAGAAAGAAAAGGGAGAGAGAAGGAAAGACTGGAGAAAAGGAGAGCAGGAGAGTTGGAGAGAGAGAATTACCATCCCAGAGTTCCTTTTTGTCTTTGGTGGGGAGGACAAGAGAGATGTCTGAGGAGGGTGCTGCTGATGTCCCTTTAGCTTGCGATGTCAGCAGGGGTTAGTGCTGAGTGGCCTCTGCTCCTCTTTGCCTTTCACTGACCACCACACCCCCTGAGCAGTTGCTGTCCTGATGGGCAGGGGGGCCACATCAGGCAGTCGTTCGGGATGATGTTGTTTTTGTTGAGACATTCCTCATTTCTTGATGTAATCCCCAGGTGATTTACATCTTCAGGAGAGGATTCTCTCAGCCCTCATGGTCTTTTCCAACCTGAATGAGTCTGTGATTTTTGCCTTCATAAATCCATGCTGACTATTCCTTATATCCACCTTATTTTATTCTGTATGTTAAGGACATTTTTCATAGATGTATTTGCTCATCACTTCCCCAGGGCTGGAGATGAAGCTGACATGCCTGTAGTTTACTGGATCCTCCTTGAAAATAGGACTTTTGCTTTCTTGCAGTCCTCAGGATCCCCATGGCCTGGGTCTGGGATAAAGAAAGGAAAGAAATCTCTTTTCCCTAGACTGCCTTTTTACCTGTCCCTTTGGCCACCAGAAGTACACTTAATGCACTTCAAATGCAAGCCAGGTCTTGGCAGAGTATCTGTATTAAATACATAAGTTGAAAGTCTGATGATAGTTTACTGTGGCAGCTTGAGGGGTCCTGAGTGTCCCTTAACAAGACCCCAGGGACAGAGCCACATCCCCAGGGAAGGGACCTGCTGGTCCCAGCATGTTGTGATGTTGTTGTTCTGTTCTGTCTTCCAGTACCAGAGCTTAGAAGGCAGTGCCTGAGTGACCTCTGCCCTGCCTTTCCTCCCTTCCCTTCTCTCTGGAACAGTGCACTCTTAACCTCCCTTGGCAGGGCATGGAGCTGCCTCATGCAGCCCGGGGAGGCCCTCAGCCCCCAGCTGGGAAGGGCAGTTTGGGCCTCCCCTCAGGCTGGCTGAGGGTGGCAGGGGTGGAGGGTTCTAGAAGGGCAGCCTGGGCATAGTGAGTCTTATACTTACTCTACCTGATTGCCATGTGCAGATGTGCCCCTGTAACCAGGATTTCTCTCTACACCCCCACTCAGTGTGCAGTGTCCTCATTCTCACTCCTGGAAGGGGGTCAGAGCCATTTCTGCCCTCCAGTCCTGGTTAGCTCATGGCCTCAGACTGAGACATTCACCTTTAAATACAGATCTGTTAATATATTTACATGATTATGCTGAAAAAAGAAACATTCTACTGCCAAAAGATTATGAGTCTACCAAAAATGTGTTACTCCTGTGTGGCCTGGCCGAGTGCTGGCTGTGCAGATGTGTGACAGGAGTGTGACAGAAATTCAGCCAGTGCAGAGACTTCAGAGATGGTTCTCCTGTGCCAGAACAACAAACTGGATTAGTCTGCAGTCACTTCACGTTACCATCCAGAGCTGTTGTCTGTGCCAGAGAAAGATTATTTAATCCTTGGATGGCTGGAACAGTCCCAATCCGCAAGGGTCTTTGTGCAGTTGTAAAATAGGGAAAAGGAGGTCAGGAACAAAAAGTGAAGATGCTATGTCCAGCTCAGAGGAATCTCAAAGCTCCAAAGCTCAACAGGNGAAAATAGGACTTTTGCTTTCTTGCAGTCCTCAGGATCCCCATGGCCTGGGTCTGGGATAAAGAAAGGAAAGAAATCTCTTTTCCCTAGACTGCCTTTTTACCTGTCCCTTTGGCCACCAGAAGTACACTTAATGCACTTCAAATGCAAGCCAGGTCTTGGCAGAGTATCTGTATTAAATACATAAGTTGAAAGTCTGATGATAGTTTACTGTGGCAGCTTGAGGGGTCCTGAGTGTCCCTTAACAAGACCCCAGGGACAGAGCCACATCCCCAGGGAAGGGACCTGCTGGTCCCAGCATGTTGTGATGTTGTTGTTCTGTTCTGTCTTCCAGTACCAGAGCTTAGAAGGCAGTGCCTGAGTGACCTCTGCCCTGCCTTTCCTCCCTTCCCTTCTCTCTGGAACAGTGCACTCTTAACCTCCCTTGGCAGGGCATGGAGCTGCCTCATGCAGCCCGGGGAGGCCCTCAGCCCCCAGCTGGGAAGGGCAGTTTGGGCCTCCCCTCAGGCTGGCTGAGGGTGGCAGGGGTGGAGGGTTCTAGAAGGGCAGCCTGGGCATAGTGAGTCTTATACTTACTCTACCTGATTGCCATGTGCAGATGTGCCCCTGTAACCAGGATTTCTCTCTACACCCCCACTCAGTGTGCAGTGTCCTCATTCTCACTCCTGGAAGGGGGTCAGA
The DNA here is from genome assembly GCA_013399055.1 of Ramphastos sulfuratus. Taxonomy (NCBI): domain Eukaryota; kingdom Metazoa; phylum Chordata; class Aves; order Piciformes; family Ramphastidae; genus Ramphastos; species Ramphastos sulfuratus. The sequence continues at coordinate 32,155 of WBNM01002530.1, forward strand.
GCCATTTCTGCCCTCCAGTCCTGGTTAGCTCATGGCCTCAGACTGAGACATTCACCTTTAAATACAGATCTGTTAATATATTTACATGATTATGCTGAAAAAAGAAACATTCTACTGCCAAAAGATTATGAGTCTACCAAAAATGTGTTACTCCTGTGTGGCCTGGCCGAGTGCTGGCTGTGCAGATGTGTGACAGGAGTGTGACAGAAATTCAGCCAGTGCAGAGACTTCAGAGATGGTTCTCCTGTGCCAGAACAACAAACTGGATTAGTCTGCAGTCACTTCACGTTACCATCCAGAGCTGTTGTCTGTGCCAGAGAAAGATTATTTAATCCTTGGATGGCTGGAACAGTCCCAATCCGCAAGGGTCTTTGTGCAGTTGTAAAATAGGGAAAAGGAGGTCAGGAACAAAAAGTGAAGATGCTATGTCCAGCTCAGAGGAATCTCAAAGCTCCAAAGCTCAACAGGACTGAGGCACTGGGAGCCTTTGCCTCACAGCTGCAGCTGTTGGTGGGTGGCAGGAGTTTGGCTCCTTGTTTATTCTGGGCTACAAGCCCAGCAGCAGCTTGGGAATTCCACTGCTTGTGAGGGTGCAAAGCACAAATCATCCCTTTCCTGCTGAGTGTCTGCCCCTAGTCAGCCTTTGGAAGAGAAATTGGAACATCCCTAATGAGTGGAGTCAGAGCTGAGGAGCCACCCATCTTTGACAGTGTTCATCTTGCAGCATAGCTCCACCAGCTTTAAGATAATAATAACTTTTAGAAAGCCCTTCCATTTCTCAGGCTTTCTTAAGCAGCCAGCAACTCTCAGGGAGTTCCACAGTAGTGAGGACTCAGCCTAGCATCTTATGAAGGTCTGACACTGCTGCTTCTCATCCTGCATGCAAATGAGAAGGGGTCTGTGTGGGAATTGTGGCACTGCCTCAAAACCAGTGGGCAACTGCAGACATTGCAGTAATCATTCCCAAGAGTATCTATGCTATCTTACAGGCTGCTTTCTGCCAGCAGTGTTAAACAAAAAAGATTGTGTGTTTTCCTCAGGATATGTGCTGCTGTTAACACATCATGTTAAATCAGGCTGGCAATGTGTGTTCGGTTCATGGTAGACCATCCACAACATATCCTGTGGTAGAGAGGTCATCTTAAAAATGTGTCCTATAATCTCACCACAACCATCTCAGCTTCTGCTTCAGATTGCTACTGAGATCTTGTGTGCAAGCCCAGGCAAGCAGCATCCAGCAGCACAGCTTTGTTCATCTGTTCACAAGAGACTGTAGCCATTAGTGCGTTAAAGAGACAACTGCTCTTCATTTTGAACAGAAGCCACTGAAAGCTCCAGGTGGAAGAACTGCTATAGAAAAAATATCTAACCTTTTTAGTAAGACAGAAAAATGCTCATGTTATTTAATTTTGTATTTTGAGTGAAACTTTTCATGATGTGTAATGGTTTATACAAATTGTTTTCTTTCTCAGGGGTCTAAACTTTTTTCCTGTAAAGTTTTAAACCCCAATATTTTATTAAAATTACTTTCATAAAATTCAATCTATAGCATGTATGCTCAAAAAACATTTTAAAAAATCCTTAAAGTGTCAGCAACACTTTTAGTATAGACTGCGTGAAAAACGCAGCAGAAATAAGAAGTTAATTAACTAAAAGAATGCCACTGTAAAGGGAAAGATGTCAGATGGATTTTTTTTCCTCTTCATGGATGTGATGGTTTGGAAGTTCCCTGCCCCCCCGCCACACACTCTGTAAAATCCCCCAGACTAGACTCCGCCAGCTGGAAGTTAAGGACTGAAGCTCTATTTACAGCTCAGCACAATGCACAAGCAGAGATATACACAACAGACAGGAATAGTTACAGACATATACAAGTTACAGGCAATACAGAAACACAATTCCCCTCCCAGCAATCAGAGTCCCCAGGAGGGGCTCCCAACCACCCTTCCACCTTCTTCCCACCCCTCTGCCTTACCCCAGGGTCTGGCTTAAGCGCAAGGTGAGTTTGGAGGATTGGCCAGGGGGGTTAGAAGCAGAGAGGTTAGTTAGGTTAGCAGAGAGGCCAGCAGACAAAAGCTAGAGAGATCCAGACTCTCTGAGTGTCTTATCTATGTTTGTGTTCTTGTTCTTATACATCTCAGCAAGCCTAAGAGTGCAGCAGACATCACCACTGTTTGCTTTTCTCAGCCTATAATCTAATTTTCTCCATTAAAATATTCCAATTAGCCTCAAACCAGCACAGTCTACCATCAAGTTTTGAGCCATGTGCACGTTTTATTGAATAAGGGAAGAATGTAGAATTTTGCCTGAAGAATATTTAATAATTTAAAATACCAGGTTATATTTTTTCCTCATGCTACTAGTATTGATCCTAAGAGAAGGCTAGTATTGCTTTAGAAATAAATGATTGCCATATTAAGGCAGCTATTAAAATCACTGGTACAAATCACTCACTCTTCCTGTAGTCGTTTGGGCAACCATAAACCTAACTTCATAGACCTCAAAGGGCGTTGTGGAGGGGTTGGCACTGATCTCTACTCACAGGTAATTAGTGATAGAACAAGAGGGAATGCCCTGAAGCTGCAACAGGGTAAGTTTAGACTGGACACGAGGAGGATTTTTTTCACAGAAAGGGTGTCTGGGCCTTGGAATGGGCTGCCCAGGGAAGTGGTTGAGTCACCAACCCTGGGTATGTTTAAAGGTCATTTTAGATATGGCTTAGAGATGAACTTTGTAGTGTAGGGTTATTGGTTGGGCTTGATGATCTCAAGGGTCTTTTCCAACTTGAAAATTTCTGTGATTCTGTGATAGAATGAAATGATGCTCTAGTAGGTAAATATTGATGCTGAAGTTGCAATAACAGCCCAGTGGCTGATGGTTTACTTCCTGGCTTCTGCCTGGAAGATTGTGATGGTTTGGGAGTTCCCTGCCNGTGGATAGAGGTAGAATGGAGGTAGATCCAGGAAAGGTGTCTGCCATGCGGGAGAAAATGGCCAGGTGGTAAGACAGGAGCAGCAGGGACAAAGGTGGTGCTGGCAGGCAGGCAGGCAGGCCAAGAGAGAGCCAGACACAGAAGTTCCTCTGTTTCTATAGGGAGTCCAGACAGGCAGTGGGAGTAGGCTGACCACTGCACCTGGGGGCAGGTTCAGATCCACCCCGTGGGGGGAGTCAGGAGGACCAGAGGTCAGGTTCAGACCACAGACCATCCCCCAAGGAGGGTTAACCCTTTACAGGTTATTTGCAAGGTGACAGTTTTTTTGATGAAAAGAGGAAGGAGAGGTTTTACATCTCAATGAACAGAAAAGCAAGCAGGGGAAGTGACCCTTTGTAATAGCTTTTTAGAATTTGTTGAGACTGTGCCCTGAGTAACCACCTGCTTGCTTGTGTGCAAGCTCCTGACCTGCCACAGTGGTTGTGCTGTGGCCACTAGCACACATTTTCTGCATCCTCTGTGGTGACTGAAAGTCAGGAGTCTTCACACTCATGAGGCTGAGGTCTGGGGCAGCTCTCTTGATGAGGTCACAGTGGTGACAGTACAGGGGAGCAGTTAATGCCATGACTGTGAGTGCTTCCCTTCTGTGCCTCTGGTGAGATGTTTTTGAGCAGAGAGCACCACAAGAGCCCCGGCGGTTCGGTAACACATGGGTTATTGCCACTTGAACACTGACTGAAGATGGCGGAGAGTGGTCTGGCTATGCCCTGTGCCAGCTCCCTCCGCACCCATGGGTGCATGCTATCAGGACCCATGGACTTAGGGATGTGCAGATTACTCCCTAACCCAGTCCTCATCAACCAGGGAAGACTCCTTTGTCATGCTCTCCTCTGGTGCCTGAGGGGCTCCTGAGGACAGTCTCCAGCAGTCAAGACAGAGACAAAGAAGGCATTTAGTAACTGCCGTCTTTGTGTCCTCTGTCACCAAGGCACCCTCCTAATTCAGCAGTGAGGTTGCCTCTAGTGTTTGTTTTTCCTGCGATGAATTTGAAGAAGCCGTTTTTTTATCCTTGACCTCCCGTGCAAGGTTGAGTTCCAACGAGGCCTTAGTCTTCCTAGTTGCCTCCCTACATCCTCTGACAGCAGTCTTATACTCCTCCCAGGTGCCAGCCCCTCCTGCCATGATATGCAGACTCTCTTCTTCCACTTCAGTTTGCTTAGCAGTTCCTTACTTAACCACGTAGGTCTCCTGGCTCCCTTTCTGGATTTCCCACTTGCTGGGATGCACTGATCTTGAGCTCTCCTGCTAGACTCTGACTTTCCTTGTAGCTGGACGATCCTCACAAAGAGCCCCTAAATTCTAATAGTTCGTTTCCCACAGAGTTAAAAAAAGCAGGTGGGTGGATTTGAATTCATTGCTTTTATTTCGGCAGGGAAAGAACAAATAAAAGGCTGACCAAGTGAAAAAAAAAAACACGGGTAAAAATAAATCTTAATTTCAAAAGAATTTGCACTTTTTAATTTTCTCTGTCATTATATTTCGTTACTTATCCATTTACTTTTTTAGTGGGAGTTGTTTCAGGAGAGAAAATACTGATCTTGTTCTACCTGCTACCATTGAGATTGTTTTGGGGCAGTGTATGTTCACAAGTGACATGTACTGGCAGACAAAGCCTCCACTATAGTTAGGCTTAGCACACCACACTGAGAGCAGCTGATGTTTCAGAAGCCATAGGGAGGAGGATGTATGTGTGCCATGTGTCAGGGTCAGATTGATTGCCTTTGCTCTGACCTGACTTGGATACATCTTGTTAGAAATGAGTGGGTTAGTGTCTGGGTGGGGGTCACAGATGACAAGGTGGGCAGGGCCTGGCACACCAAAGAAAACCCAAGGCCACGTGGGCTCTTGCACTGAGTAAGAAAATCCAGTTTTACAGTTCTCCTGGAATCAGACTGAAATGAGAGGACAGGCTATAAAAGTTGGGGCTCTTCAGCCTTGTGATGGTTTGGGAGTTCCCCGCACCCCCACACTTTGTAAAATGACCCAGACTAGAACTCAGCCAGCTGGAAGTTAAGGACTGAAACTCTATTTACAGCTTGGCACAATATACAAGCAGAGATACACACTATATACAGGAATATTTACAGAAATATACAAGGTAAAGGTAATACAGAAACACAACACCCCTCCCAGAAATCAGAGACCCCAGGAGGGGCTCCCAACCACCCTTCCACCTTCTCCCCACCCCTATACCTTACCCCAGGGTTTGCCTTACGCGCAANTAATAGCAGGGTGCCATAACATGCAAGTGATTTGCAACAGAAGCAAGTGCTTTTAAGCATTGCTTTATGGTGATGTGCATTTCAGACTGACAAATGGCCACAAGCTTTATTACTTTAATATTAACACCTTTTCATTACTCTCGTCTCCTGCAAACTGCTACACTCATCTGTTATAAAGTGTCTTTTTATTTTTTCCTCCTTGGCATTTTTCAGAGAATGAGAAGGGAGAGGCAGATGGGTGGCAGGAGGGAGAGCTGAGGACATCTGTGCCAAATGAAGCCAACACCCAGGTGGCTGCCAGATAACCTGTTGAGATAAGTTGGGAAGCCCTCCATGATAAAAGTCTCTCTCCCGCTGTGGCTGCCACTTTCTAGTCACCTGCAAGGGGACTGTCCCTCTTACAAGGCTTATCCCACTAGAGTTTTCCCTCCTTGATTATGGAGGCTTTGCAGCAGAGGTCTCTACCCCATCCCAGCACTGGTAATCAGCGCATTTGCTGTTGAGGTCTGTGTGCCAGTATGTCTTAAAATTGGAAACAAGAATCAGTGATTCTCAGGACCCAGTTTTCCTTGCTACTCTTTCCCATTCTAAATACGTCAAATTAAGTTTATCTTCGTACCAGTACTAACTGTAACGAGGTAAATTAGGCCTTTGGGTGTATATGGTTTGTTTTCACTTTTCAACAAGCCTTAGTAAAACAAATTATGTCTCACCTTTGAATTTCAGTATCATGCCCTAACTTTATTTACTATAAATTATTTCTACATGAGCTTCCTTGCCTGTGAACTTGCAGCCCTGAGTGTCTTGCTCATTGGATCATTGCCCAGCTAATCGAGACATTTTTTTCTTCACAGCTCCTGCTTTTTGTGTTATCTGATTCCACCAAAGTCAGTTTGGCTACGTAATCTCCACAGGGACACACGGAGAGCTGGTGTATTCTTGTCTTTAAGGGGGTTATTGAATTCCATTTTGGTCTCTTCTTGTTGCGTTCTGGTGCCTCCTAACAAAGGCCTTAGAATAAATGTGACCTCAACGATTTGTTCATTTTGGAGGCAGCCATTGCAGCACTTTGTCTTGGCACTTGATTGCTTTCTTTTCTCCTTGGGAGAAACGACTGACTGGAAGATCTCAGCTCACTCAGTATTGAGCAACTGTGCCTTGGTGGTTTTCTTGGTGGTGGTTTTGGTTTGTTTTCGGTTTTTGGTTTTTTTTAATCACAACTAGATTTCATGTCTGATAAAGACTGTTGTTTATTTCCACTGAGAAATTATGATCCTTTTTTTCTTTAAAGCTGCTCCTAATATTTAGCAATTGTCAACAAATAATCACAGCATGTCAGGGGCTGGAAAGGACCTCCAAAGCTCATCCAGTCCAACCCCCCTGCCAGAGCAGGGAACACATCCAGGTGGGTTTTGAATATCTCCAGAGAGGGAGACTCCACAACACCCCATGGCAGCCTGTTCCAGTGCTCTGTCACCCTCACAGGGAAAATATTCCTCCTCATGTTTACATGAAACTTCCTATGCCTCAGCTTCTACCTAGTGCCCCTTGTCCTGTCATTTTATTTCACCCCCCTGAACACTCAAGGCTTGCCTCACACCAAGCTGCTGAGTCGCAACTGGGTTAAATATTTTTGCTGAGTAAGGGTCAGAGAACCCTTAAAGGATTTCAGCCTCCTACATCAAGTTGTAATAACAACTTGCTATGATCATATGTCCTCAGAATAAAAATTTGTACAGTGAGGCTTTTGTGACTTTGGAGAAACACTGCTTGATTGAAAAAAAAAATAAAAGAATTTTACCTAACTTCCTGGGATGCCTTGGGGATGCTCCAGAGCAGCCATTTCGAAATGCTGATTGTTGCTGAGATGGAACACACATAATTTACAGAGGCAGCAGAGGGCCTGATGTAACCCACCAGCATATTAAAAAATAGCCATTTTTTCTCTTCTTTGGAGATGTGATAGCATGCAACTGTCTGAGTAGTCTTATGTGATCTTTTAATCTAGCCTTTCTTTTGCAAACAGACATTTTTGTTTAGTGTCTAGATCATGGTGGTGCAGATATGTCTGCTGGAGTAGTTCAGCTGTTAGAGTGGATGTTGACAGAACTGAGTTTTCTGGGTGCATTCAGCCTCCACCGAAGGGATCGTGTTACCTTCCAGTGTGGGATGGTGCAAAAACACCAGGTACAAAATATACTGCTTTGGCACACAGCAGTGTTCCCAGTCTTACATGCTTCAGTCTGACCTGAATTACTGGGCTCAGCATGAGGTTTACTGGTAAGATGATATGTTATGAGGTAGGCAGTGGCTCAGATTAGATGATCTCATGAGTCCATCTGGCCTTAAACTCTTGATTGGGGTAGTACGGCCAGGGCAGAATGGCATTGAAGTTTTCTGCTGCTAAGATTTCACTCACCTGGGAGATCCTCAGCTGAAGCAGAGCTGCAGAAGTACTTAGCTTAGTCTTTTCTCAGCCTCTAAAGCTAGTGGCAGACAAAAAAGTTACAAGTGAGTATTGACAGGAGATTGCTAATCTTGCTTTCATGGAAGTTAAAAATCCATGTGTCTTTAACTACTCCAGACTCTCACACATTCAACTCTGAGAACTATAATTATACCTAAGTATAGAAATAAAATCTATCCTTGGTCCAGTACTATGGCATTCACTGAAAGCAATAAAGCTAAGTTTCTTTGGAAAACAGATGAAAAAGAAGTTGCAGTTATTTGTGTCTGCACAGGGATCAACATATTGAAAGTGGGGATGTGGTTTTAGTGGTAGATGATTTGATACAGTAGAGGTTTACGATACCTTTGGCTGATACCTTAGGTGCACACGTGAGAAGTATAGATGTGTGTGGCTATGTAGATGTGCTCTTTGCTCTCTCAGCTATGTGAATGGCAGTGTGCAGGTTTACTAATCACTGACAGGGCAAAGCCAACATCACCAACCAACCAGTTTCTTCGGCAAGGCCAGATAGCTTGCGGTCAACTCACTGTTTCATGTGATTCCTGAAGATCGCTGAAACATCTTCTTAGAACTGCTTATTTCCTCTTGATCTCATTTTCCATGCTTGCTTGTCTCTTTTGTTATTTTGTGAAATGCATTGATACGTCACAATTTTAGTTTCTTTAGTAGAAGATTGTGAGTGTGTGGTGTGGAGCATTCACTGTAAGTGTAGAGCTTTTAACTGAGCATTTCAAACTTTATTATTTTCTTGTACATACAAATGCTACTTCTTTTTCCTTGCATTTTTTTAAGGTAGAGTATCTGCTTCCCCATGCCTCTTATTGTCCTGTTATTGTACAACTGCCATATTTCAAAGTACATATTTCAAAGTGCTGAATTAATAGCTGCTGAGGTACTCTCTTTTTGCGTTCTCCTCTCTGTATTTGCAATCTAATATATCTTGCAGTTCCTCTCCACCTCTCCCTTTCACATGTTTTAGTACAGAGTAATTGTTCTGAAAGTATGTTGTTTTTCTTTGTAGTTTCATCTTGTGGATTTTAATCAAATTGTTTCATTTTAGGAGTGGCTTTTAGTGCCCTGGCTTCTTCCTTTGCAAATTCCTTGTGTCATATATTGTCCATGTTTATGTCACTGGGCAGTTGTGCATGGAGAGAAACAGCCTTGGGTTCATGTGGCTTAACACAACAGGATAATCTGGATCCTGATTATATGCAAGAGTATGTGAAACTGAATGCTGAACTGCCACTGTGGCACTGCCTTGGCTCACATCTCTATTTCTTATTGAGGCATCTAACCCAAGAGATGCTCTCATCTGCAGTGACCTGTTGTGGTTCCTGGGAACCTGCTCTGTGGCAAAGGGTCATATGGAAGAAGCAACGCTCAGCCATGCTCTGCTTCATTCTCCTTCTCTCTTTTCTGTCTTACTTTGGAGTCTGTAACAGTTTATTTTTTCTAGGACTCCTTAGTGCCTGGGTGTCTGCTGCTAACAGCTGTCTTGCTGGCATCTTCGTGCAACTGTTGTCAACTTTCGGGAGCCTCTAGCATGTTCTTTGCTGAATGGTCCCTTCAGGTTTGCATGCTTATTTCTGTCTTCCTGACATTATTATCAGCACTGTTTCCCCAGCCTAATTACAACTTCTCTGTTCCCACTGCATAAGTTGCAGAAACATTTGGACGAACCTCAAGTGAGTTTGAAGATAGCAGTATGCAAAACCAAATAAGCAGCTTTGAAAGTGGAAGAAAGGTCTCTAGATGGTCTGAATATTGATTATCTTTGTGAGGTGATACTTTAAAGTCCTATTAGTTTCTGATAACATTTTTTTGTTACTGAGTTTAGACTTACAATTTGGAAAATAAGATCAAGATTTTCAGTTGAATGAAGACACCATCTGCAGTCTCCAGATGCATTTATCAAGATTAAATTGCAAGACTTGTCACTGATTATGCTGGTAAGCACTGAGGTGATAAGTATAATTATCTTGAGATCAGGATGACATTTTCTCTGATGGTGTGGGGAAATCAGTTGAAGGAGCACCCATCATTAGCTATTGAGTAGAGTCAGGGTGTGGCTCCAACCAAGCACTAATCTTTTTCACTTTGATGACATTATTTTATAATACGGGAGAAAAACAGATCAGCAAATACCATGATCAGCAAATTTACATTGAAAGCATTTTCCATTGGATTCTGTGAGGTTTATTGAAAACCTGGTGCATTGCCTAGTCTTGAAAGGCTCCTAGGCATTCAGTTCATAACCAGACGTTAGAACAGACTTTAGTCTGAGTCTCTACCCAAGGAAGACAAAGGATTTCCACTTATTTATATTAAGCTGTCAGAGTATATATTTTTTTCAATATAGATCATATGGAGGATCGACTCAGCTGCTACTGGAAAGGGTTTTCCTGCCAAAGAGAATGGCCGTTGATGTTGTCTCAGAAGATGTGATCAAGGCTTGGTAGAATATAATCCCAGTCTCTAAAAATGTGTTTTGTTCTAATGCACACTACTAATTGATCTAGAAAGCTTTGGAGAACTCTTTTCAGGCAGTCATTTGTCTGCGTTGGAGCATTTCTCTTTGGAATCTGTAATACGGTTCTCAGAGTGGTAAAAAAAATCCATGTTACAGATGTGTTTGCTGAGCAGTAACTGGCATATCTTGAGCCTTTGTTCCTTCTTCTGTAGATTCTCAAGCCAATTTCTTGCAAATGTAGTGATAAATGATATTTGAGAGGTGGTGACATTTATCTTTTATCTCATGCCTTTCATTTTACTTCATGTTGCTAGTACATATGCACTGTAAGTGAATGTAGTGTTTTGTTTCCTTTTGCAAATGGCATAGATATGCATATAAAATGCTCTTTCCTAGCAGGGAAGGGACAGGACCCTTTTGTAGTCTAAGTCGTAAGAAAATATGGAAGATTACTAAGAAAAGTAAGCAGCAATGAGCATTGTCCAAAAAGTAAGGGATTTCATCTTTGTTAGGGCTTGAATAAAAGAGGTCTGACAGCATCCCTGACAACTGTTTCTTCCATTTCCATCAAGCATATCAACTTGGATTTCAAGAAATGTATTGCCTACCAAGAGCAAAGTATTGTAGGAAAGATGTGAGATCGTTTGTAATTTTTTTTTACATTGATCTGTTACTATAGCTGCTAAGCTTCACACAATTATTTATCAGCTAAGAGTTAAAAAATAATTTCTGACTTGACATGAAAAGGGAGGAAAGTCAAATACATTTTCTAACATGAACCCAATCCGTCAGTCTTCAAGTGCTGATTCATTTGCCCACGCAGCACTTGATCTGAAATAAGGAGTGATATCAGTCATATCACAATCAGAAACTGGCTTTAAATGTTCTTGTGGCTCTCCTCAACAATTTTATTACTCAGTAACTGTTGAGAGAGAGTATTTGTAGCTTAGGATCTGTAAACTTTTACATAGACTGTTTTCATCTGCAATTGGAAGTGGTTTGGTATGAGGAGTTGTTAGATGTCTACACTGGAATGTTTTTGGAAACAAAATGTCAACTGGCATTCTCAGTCCTATCTTAGGGGAGAATATTATAATTTGAGTACATTTGATGTTTCATTAGGCAGTGAATCTATTATGTAATTGGAATTCAGGCTTGCAGTGATTAATTACGGCATTTCAGTCATTCATTGAACCAGTGATCTTTTGCACCCACCTCATTTACTGTTGGCTTCTATCCATTTCTCTTCTTACTGCTTTAGAATTTCATCTTGCTCTGCTGTGAGATCCTGAAACTCTTTCACGTTCATCTGGGAGTTAAATTACCTGGCACCTTGCAAGCAGCACTTGGCATCTCTCTAATTTGGTGCCTCACAGCATTTCAACTGCCTACCTTCAGGGTAGCTGTGCTGTAAAGCAGTCGGGCAGCCATGTGTTTGAGGAGTGCCAGGGAGAGATGTATAAATAAGACATGAAAGAAAGAGACTGTGCTGAGACTTGAGACAGGTTCTTGTTTCATCTGCTAGACTTAATTTCCTGGTAGTGTCCCAGAGCCACAGAGAAGGTTGACCTGCCCAGCTTGGAGTCTGACTGTGCAACTGGTGAGATTGCCCTTAGCTGTGGTGGTGCTATAGTGCCTTTCACTCTGACTACACAGGTGCTGTTGGTTTAAAGGATTGTGTTTCTCTAGAGAAATTCACTTGGTACCCATGAAATTTGTTTTTCTTCAGCACACAGACAGCGCAGATCAGAAGGAACTGCTGTGTTGAGTCCTGCTCAGCTCCAGCTTGCAGGTATCCTCACTTTCCAGCTCAGTACCCACTCAGTCTGCCAAATTTGGTGGCAAATCTCTTTCTTTGGTGTAGCTAGAATTGTACTGTCCTCAGTCCCTTAGCAAACTGGACTTATCAAATGGACTAACCACCTGTGAATTTTAGTCTTCAGTCTCCATCTTATGCTGTCTTGTCAATACTAATCACAAGGTAGTATTTTAAGACATAAACTAGTATATGTAATTTTATGACAACTAAAAGAAAAAAAAAAAAGAGTACAAAGACAAACTATATAGCTCTTTGTAGGCCTGGAAAGCAAAACAGGTCTGTGTGTGTGCTGTAGCAGACTAGCCTGTCAGGAAGAACAGTTCAAGGAAAAGAATCCATTAATAAGTAAAATATTTTCTGTTTCAGTGGGTAATTTGCTAAGCTCGATTTAAAACAAAAGTATTCATTGTGGCAAAATGAAGTCCATTTTAATAGAAAGTAGAAGACTAGATGTATCAGTATCTTTTCTGTAACACCAACATAGACAATGACTTAAAGAGGGGTGCAAAAAAAGTTATAATAATGTCAGATCTTAAAAAATTTATAAAAGGTCTCATTAATTTTCTGGAATTGAGATAAAAGAATCATATTTTTACAGTGTTCACTTTTAATGAATTTTTAGTTACTGAATTTCAATCTTTACTCAAAGTGCAAGTTTGCTCTAGATAACTTCTATAAAAAGAGCCCTGTATGAGTCTTTATTTCCTGGGCTTTTTCTAATTCTTTATGAAGCTTCTGATGTTGACACACCTGGAGATTGTTATTCTAAAGGGCAGAAGTTTACTTAGGACTGGGCTTGAAAAGTTGATCTGCATTGAAAGCTTACTGGGAGCTTGAGAGTTTCATTTGAAGGCAGTGGAGCTGCACATATGAGTACGAGCAGTTTATAGAGTCATGCATTGTGTGGGCTGTGTTTAAGGAGGACAGGAGGCACTTCAACATGTACAATTCATCTCTGGTGCAGCCTTTGAGCTAGATTTCTGGCTCAGACATAAAAAAAATTGGGAACAGAGAAACTTAGAAGTGGAGCAGTATTGGAGTCTCTGAGTAGACAGGTGAACATTCCAGGGATAGGCCATAAAATGGCAGCAATGGATAAGTTAATATAATTTCATTGGAGCATCAAAAGCTTATGTCTGGAAGCACAACTTGTATCTTCCCCTTGCTGCTTCTGCCGTGCCCGCTGCTGTCTTCCCCCATCACTGTTTTTGCTGCTGCTGCTGCTGCTTTGCTGCTTTACCATTGCTTGATGCCTTCCCCATCTTCCTTAAGGGTATTAAATTTCTGCAGTAGTTTATTCTTCTTATACTATTATATGTAGCCTAAACTGTACAAAAATACAATTTCATTTTTTTTCTCCAACTTTCCAAAATTCTGAGTTGTAGTGAATTTATTTTACTGGAGGAGGGATCCGCCCTAACCCAGCACATTAGTTTTGGTGCTTTTCCAAACGTGGGGCATGAACTTGGTTTGGTTTTTTGATTGATAATCAGGATAAGGAAGTCGAGAAAAATTTTGTTTGGTATATTGTGGCCCATTATTGCTTTGCTTTTGACCTTATCAACTCAGCAGTGCTTTACTGCCAATATCATGTATGCTCCTTTTTTGCTAAGATGGTGTGGAGCTGGGTAAAAGGTGTGTTAACAAAGGTTGGGAATTTTGTTATGGATGTCTTAGAGCTTAGGAATGTAGCTGAGGGCATGCCATATTTTATGTTGGTGTCAGAGACTAAGAGTTATTTGGCACAGCTGAGTTCTCTAGTGATTTGCCTAATATGTTTGGATTTGATGTTTCTGGCTGCTATTGTAGGTCTGATTGTAGTTTGGAGGAGAGAGAAATACAAGAATAAACAGACTACGAGTGAGGTCTTTATTTTTGCCAGAGGCAGCAGCAGGGACTTAGGGGTTAAAGACACAGACTGCAACCAAAGTGGGGGAGGGGAGGCCATGACAGCAGGCAGATGGATTGCTGGCCGATGTGATAAACAGGGGTATGATTCATGTTGGGATAACACCAGGAAGGGAGATGTGCCTGCCTGGGATGAGGGAGTAGTGCAGGTACTGGTGGGGCTGTGCCACTTGTGGGGGAGGAGGACTTGTGTGGCCGAGTTCTATTGCATGTGTGCCAGGAGTCAGTCAGGAGGACACATGGAGGAGGATATCAGTTCTCATCTCCAATGACCACCAGAGAGACCCAGGGAACTGCCAACCACCCAGACAACACAGGCACACAAGAGAGCTCTGACGCAGTGAGAATTTCAAGGACTCATTTACATATTCCAACAGACCTGATACATATGCATAAACTGAATGCGTAAATAGGAGAGGCTGTTGTGTGCTCGTTGCACGAGTTGGTAGAGCAGAGACTCCCCTCGTGCCCAGCTCTGCTTGCTTCTGCTTTAACAAATAAACTTCTTTGGTACAAATTGTCTTTGGTACAAATTGGCTTCTGCCTGAGATAATTTATAACAATTCCTGGTGACCCTGATGTGATCTTCCTTGCCCTCGAGTGACTGGGACCTATACAGGGGGGGCCTCCACCTCCTTAGGTGGCCTGTCCAGTACTCTTCAGGAAACACAAGAGTGTGGAACATACACAGTTAAGAACTCCCTGAGGAACAGCTGTAAAGTAATTCTAAGTGCACAAAGACCCAGGCAAGAAGTCACTGGATGGCAAGTAGCACTGCCTGGTTGGGTGGGAAGACAGAAGTTGGTGAAGAGATTGGACCTCTCTGGAATTAGGGGAGGATCAGTGGCGGGAGGCACTCAGACAGGGACCTCAGGAACCTCTGCCTGGTTGGGTGGGAGGATAGAGGTTGGTGAATGTGAATGAATGTGAGTGCGGAGTCTTTCTAACCACATTTCCATCTTCCTGCAAGGGAACTGGACGGTGAAGAGACGAAGTGAATGTGGAGACAGATTGGACCTCTCCAGGATTAGGGGAGGATCGATGGCAGGAGGCATTCAGTTGGGGACCTCAGGAACCTCAGGATAGGGCAAGGTACCAGAAAGGCTAAGGGCCCTGAAGGATGGGTTGCAAGAATACATTGCCAAAAATACCTCCTGATAGTCCTAATAGAAATCATTAGGGGTAATGATTTCTAATTGGAAAGATGTAGAATATATTAAAGTGAAAATGATACAATATTGTATGATAGAATGGCCAGAGGAAAAGAAAAGACCCAATAATCTTTATTGGCCTTGACATGGGTCTTTTGAAGGATGGATTTGTTGAGCTCTGAATATGGGAGGAGGACTAAGGACCAAGACGCAAAAAGGGAGGGAGAGCAGTGGTCATGGCCCTGCGGCTGCAGCTGGAGATTGTGATGCCATGGAGCCTGATGGCAGCAGCAGTGGCAGTGCGAGGGGCTGGGTGGGTCCGGGCTGGGGCTGGGGCCAGGGTAGGCCCAAGCCAGAGGAAACAGTCGGGGGAGAGTGTCCAAGCAGCAACAAATGGCAGATTATAGAACATTAATGATAAGGGGAATAAAAGAAGCAGTCCCTCGAGGACAACTATTGCTAAAGCATTTAACACTAATCAAGAAAAGGAAAAATTTGACACCAGGAGGAGTTCTTAGTAAGTACTGGAGCAGAAAGATCAAGCATTATAGAGGGACATAAAGAAGTAAAGGGTAGTTGGGGCTAGCGGGGAAGGGTTTGAAGTACCAGTTATTAAAAAGTTAAGGATTAGAATTATTAGCAGTACAATCAGGCTGCTAAATTTCCTTGGTGATAGGAGGTCTCTAAACAAAAATTGCAGTTCACTGAACAGGAGGTGAGATATTTGGGTCACTTATTGGAAAAGGGATCAAAGAAATTTGACCCTCAGCAGGTCTCAGAATATTAACCCTTCCACCTCCCCGATCAAAAAGGGAAATTAGGCGAGTTTTGGGTTTACTTGGGGATTGTAGACTGTGGATTTTGGGGTATACTCAATAAAATTTGTGAATTAAAAACTTGCATCTGATACCATTAAATGGACAAAGCAGGGTGAGGAACAGTTCAGTAAAGAGGCACTGGTGACAGCACCGGTCTTAAGCTTGCCAGATTTGAAATGTCCTTTCCAGTTATTTGTAAATATAGAAAAGCAGGTGGGGTATGGAGTTTTTCCTCAGGATTGGGGAGGTCACTGCAAGCCTGTGGCATACTTCTTGAAATTATTAGATCCTGTAAGCTGCAGCTGGCCCACTTGCCTCCAGGCCATGGCCACCACAGCCTTGCTTGTCAAAGAGGCTCAGAAACTTACTTTTGGGAGCATTTTAACAGTACACACCCCACATAATGTGAGAAGTATTCTGGAGCAAAAGGTGGAAAAGTGGTTAACTGATGCCAGAATACTGAAATATGAGGGCATTCTGTTACATAAGGGGAATTGAAATTGACTGCAACTTCAGCAGCTAATCCTGCCCAACTCTTGCATGCTAGTCCTGAGGGAATAGGAACATTAGAACACGACTGTCTAAGCCTTATACAAATACAGACCAAGGTCTGTGAGGACTTAGAAGAAACAGAATTAGAAAAAAGGAGAAAGACTGTTCATAGATGGGTCTTCTAGTTGCAAGGAGGGGCAGCAAAACTCAGGGTATGCCGTGATAAATGGGCTAAGCATGGAGGTGATTGAGAGTGGGAAACTGAGCTAGGCCTGGTTGGCCCAAGTGTCCGAGCTATACACACTGTGCAGGGCTTTGGTGTGGCTAAATAATAAGGAGGGAATTATTTATTCAGATTCAAAATATGCTTACAGAGTGGTTCATGTGTTTGGCAAAATCTGGAAAGAGTGAGGGTTAATCAGTACCCAGGGGAAGGGTTTGATCCATGGGGAATTAATTGAACGAGTACTGAAATCATCAAAGGGGCCTAGAGCGGTAGCTGTAGTACATGTAAAGGGGCATCAAAAGGGGCCCTTCCAAGTAAGGGAAAATAATCTGGCTGATAAGGTAGCAAAGGAAGCAGCAGAAGGAGAGGAAATAAAGATATTTGAAGTTAGGATGGACACCGGGAAACTAACACCAGAATCAGGAGTATTCAGTCCCACTGAGTTAAAAATAATGAAGGACTTGGGGGCAAGTGAAATTGAAGGAAAGTGGTTTCTGAGCAATGGCCAGGAAATGGTTCCCAAGCCTACAGGGAGACAGACCTTAAAAAGAATCCATGAATGCACTCATTGGGGAACCCAGGCTCTTCATGATCAATTTTTGAGAAATTTTTGATGTATTGGAATTTTTGAATTGGCCAAGCAAATTACCCATGACTGTTTGACTTGCCAGAAAGTAAATAAGAAGGTTGTGTTAAGTCCCTGGTGGGGGAAGGCAGTTAGCGTACAGGCCTTTAGAAAGGGTCTGGGTTGATTATACCAAAGTACCTCAAGTAAATCGATGGAAATATCGCCTGGTGATAGTGGATCAGTTAACTCATTGGGTGGAAGTATATCCTACTGCCAGGGCAACTTCCCAATTTGTGACCAAAATGCTACTGGAACAAATCGTCCCTTGGTTTGGGGTAGTAAGGGCAATTAACTCGGAGAGGAGTACACATTTTACTTCTAAAATCATCAGTGATTTGACCTCGGCATTAGGAATTAGATGGGACTATCATACCCTATGGCAGCCCCAAGTTCAGGACAGGTTGAGAGAATGAATCAGACCTTTAAGCAAACATTGACTAAACTAATGATAGAGACACAACTGTCATGGGTAAAGTGCTTACCCCTGGCCTTCTGCATTGTAGTTGGGATAGGTGTGTCTGTAAGATGTGAAAGCTGTTAGGTGGAATTGCATATTCTACCTCCGGTGGCCATACTGCCTTATATGTTGTAAATATCCCACTAAAGATTGATATAGGAAGGTGGAGGGAGCAGAGATAGAGGTTCCTTTCTGTGGTCGAGAATGGCTGTTATCTAACAAACAAACAGTGTTAGAGAAAGAACGAAGTACAGAACAGGAAGAGTGACCCTAGCAAATAAACCCAGGAGGGGCAGAGGGCAAGGCCAGACTGGTGCACTCACTCGCCTAAGATCCGCCCGCCATAAGCAGCAACCTTGTGATGACAGGGGATAGGAGTGGGACCCATACTGGACCTCTGGTGCTTATGCTGATGTTTGGGGTCACTCTAAGCCAAAATGCATATAATTGTACAGCCTGCAACCGAACTGTTTGCTAAGGCAACATGATAACTCAAACACTGGCTTACCATAAGATTGGAATTATTGTGGGGCTATAGGTTGGGATTGTGTATCAAGAAATGGCCACCGGAGTGATATATGAAATTCTCACTATTGTTAAAAACCTGTTTGTAGATCTGGCAGAAACAAAAAATCAAAACCGGTCTGTAGACGGGGGCCTTCAAGTAGGGAATATTTCTAGGTCTAATGGTAATTGTGGTGTTCTTGTTGTTTATACTATGTTTACTACCTCTTTTCACTACTATCATTAAATGAACTATAGAAATTTCACAGTTCAGGAATCTGACAAAGAAGAGTTTAAATTAGGGGTACTGACTCTCAAACACTGCGAAAATGAGGAGAGGGCTGGGTCGATGCTGAGTAGATTTGAGAGGGAAACGCGAATCAATAAATGGAAAAAGAAGAGGGGGGGTTATGACAAACAGGGTTATGATTAGTGTTGGGATGACACCGGCGGGGAGATGTGCCTCCCTGGGATGGGGAATTAGTGCAAGAACTGGTGGGGTTGTGCTGCTTGTGGGAGAGGGAGACTTCTGTGGCCAAGTTCTATTCTGTATGCGCCAGAGGTCAGAGTCAGGAGGACAGGCAGAGGAGGACACTGGTTTTCATCTCCAGCGATCACCAGAGAGACCTGGGGAACCACCAACAGTCCAGACGACGCAGGCACACAAGAGATCTCTGACACGGTGAGAATTTCAAGGACTCATTCACATATTCCAACAGACTTGATACATGTGCATAAACTGAATGTGTAAATAGGAGAGGCTGTTGTGTGCTTGTTGCACGAGTTGGTAGAGCAGAGACTCCCCTTGTGCCAGCTCTGCTTGCTTCTGCTTCAACAAATAAATTTCATATTGTCTTTGGTACGAATTGGCTTCTGCCTAAGGTCATTTATAATACTGAGCAGCAAAACGTCCTGCCTCAGAACCTTTGAAAGAGGAAAAAGTAGCTGGATATGCCCCATACCCCACTGACCCAGAAGTGTGGAGTCAGGAAACTATCTGGTTCCCATTAGTATGGAATAGAATGGAGGAAAATAAGGGTAGAAGCAGTGGAACCCCTGCAGGGGTGGAGTTGCAGAGTGCTATGGTGGCAGCGCCATCAGTGCCACATTTAGCTGCAAACAGTGGGGGCTATGGCAAAGTCCCTCAGTCAGAGTTGAAGAACTTGTTTGCAAAAAATGCATCACAAACGTTTTGATTAATAGAAGAGTACCTGACACCAGAGCATCCACCATTAAAGGGGCTGCCAAGGCAAAGGTTCTTTCTCCTGCAGCCAGGGGACTGCAAGTGATACCGGAGGTTGCGGTGGGGTCCAGGGAGGGCGAGCCTGCTAATGCCATTGAGCCTGCTAATTCTGCTGCTCCTGCTTTAGCCCCGCTCGTTTCTGCCAAGCCAGTTGCTGCTGCTGTGGGAAAGGTTCCCTCTGCTACAGTCCCAATTCCACCACCATGTAAGGAACAGAGCCTGAGAGAGAAACAAAATTTAGATGATCTTATGAAAGGCACCTCCCAGGTTGAGACATGTCTTACTTTAAGCAAAGAAGTTCAGACAGATGGCAGTGAGCAAGAAGATTTGAATGGGAAAGTTAAGATGTCCATTGCTTCAATTAAAACAAGTAAAAACATGGCAGCTAGTATTGCCAGCTCAGATGATGATGGAGGTAAACCAGAGCAGGGTAATCCCAAGGAGGGAACTGTTAGGGACTCTTTTGCTGGTGTTGAGGAGTTTCAGAAATTTGCTCAGCTCATGAAGCAAAGGGAAGAGGATCCAGGAGAGGGTACATCTGCTGGTGTGAAGGCTGGCACCCCTGTGGGTAAAAGGAATGGAAAGGCTATTGCTAAAAGAAAATGTACTCAGGAAATGGATTGTAGTGATGATGAAGAGAAAGCCTCACTGCCAAGGAAGAAGGTCAGGCATATTAGGCAAGACTATGCCCGGAAAGAACAAGAACTGTTGATGAGTTGGTTAACAGACGTTGGGATGGAGGTATGGATAGTGTAGAGATAAACCCTCGGTCAGTGAGGTAGTTGGGACTTTTTTCAAGAGACAATGGCATGGATAAGCATTTAGGACATCTCAGGGGCAATTCTAATCTCTGGTCACATGTATTGACAGCTGTGGTACTATGATACCCCAACAAGGATAAGTTGCCCTGGAGACCTTCACGATGGAATACAGTTGAGCAGGGGGTGCAGTGCTTGTGAGGGATGGCCATAAAAGAGCTCATCTATGGAGATTATGCAACAGAGGACCCTGATGAGGTACCTGTGAGCCATGCTCTCCTAAAGAAACTTAGCCAACTTGCTCCCTCTAATTATGCTCATACATTGGCAAGTAAAATGGTGGGGAAAGAGGATGGAAAAACTCCTCTAACTGTTGGCAAGTTTGCTGATCATACAAGGCAGATGGAGGACAGCCTCACGTTCAGTGCCATGGTGTCAGCTATAAATACTATGGCTGAAGAGATAAAAGATGGCTTGAAACAACTTGAGGAGGAATTTAAAACCTCCGTAGCCCAGCTGGTGAAGAACAGTGACCTTTCCCCCTTGCCATCTGAGTGGGTACACGTCTCAGCCATCAGAGACAGGCATCCTCCCAGAAGACCGATTGTTGTGGTAGGCCTGAATAGACCAAAATAGGTTTATACATGTCCTGGCTTGCCCAGACATGTTTTTCTGCTCCCCCTCTCTCTGTTTTGGAGAGAAGCAACCACAGGAAAGAGGACAAAGATCCTAGAGCTATTGAGTCTAAGGACTCTGGCTTGCCCAGACTTGTTTTACTCCTGTTTACATCCTGTGGTAAACAAGGTGCATACACTTGGTTTGTGCCTGCCTCATGCAAGCTCTATGTTTTTCCCAAATTTGGGTAAAGCAAGCCTGTGGCTTCACCTAATATGTTCAAGCTTGGCTAACTGCCATTCTGATTGGCTATTCTGTCTCCAAAGGCCCATTAGTTTCAGGCTGTATTGATAGATGAGCAGGTAACGCAATGTGCTCTGCCTGTACGTGTGCTTGCTACTGCCTGCTGGCATTGCTCACTGCCTTTTTGTATCCTGAACTGCCTGGAAACTGCCTGCCTTGAGTTTGGCTCTAAATGCCTCCACGCAATAGGCCTGCATAGCCAGCATGACATCCGTGCCAAGACTGCACATTGCAAGACACCTGCTTACACCTGCCAAGATGAGGAGCCCTGGAAGGGACACACAGATTGTCCAGGGCCAGGTCAGAAATCATCTGCCTCCTTTTCCCCAGCACCTTGGGAAGCCTGGGAAGAATCAGAAGCCTCAGCAGCTGACAAGACACCGCCAGAATTCCCTGAAAGCATTTGGGCACTGTCTGTAGCTGTAGCTAGCCCCACCAGTCGGGAGATCATTTTGTGAGTAAACACTCAAAGCCTTTTTAGCAAAATTCTGTAAACTCTTGTAATTCATCATTGCCTTCTGCCGTAAGCAGAAAGGAGCTCCTTGAGTCCATCTAGTGGACAGGTGGTATAATTGGCCGCAAGAACCTTCTCTTCCAGTTCAAGTGAGTTTAATGTTCATATTTTTGCTAGTTATTTCTTAAATGTTCTAGATGCTGTGTTATCATCTGTATAATTTTTTCATGACCGTGCAAAACCCCTGTAATTATTAAAATTAGCGGTTGGGGTGGTGAGAGTTCTGAATATCAAAATGAATAAACTATATTAATTTTGAAAAAAATAACATCTCACAGTCAGTTAATTATCCCTGCATTACACCCATTCAAACTAACTCCAATAGAAATACTCACGTGGGTCTCTTTGGATAATCTTACATGACCAATTTGGTAAAAACATGGATAAGTGGGATGGGAAACCTACCTCACTCCCACTGTGAGGGAGCTGCAAAATGTCAAAACTAAAACAGTAGTTGCCTCAGTTTCCCCAAGTGACTCAAACAGTTCCAGCAATGATTCAGATAATACCATTAAACACTGTGCCAATTGTTGTTGCAATGGTCAGCATTAGGTGGGCCCTGCCTCTTACCAGGGAGAGGCACCAAGAAGATAACAGAATATACTGGAATGTGTATATTAGATGGCCAGGTACCTTGAAGATTCAGAAATATGGGGCTCTAGTTGGCACAGTTGCTCAATGTACATTGATGCCCTCGCATCATAAAGGAGTGGAATCTATTTCTGGAAGTACAGGAGAGTCTCAAGAATTGACTAGGTTGGAGGCAGAAATAAGTTTAACTGGGAGTGATTGGTGCAGACATGCCATTGTAACAGGTCCAAATGCACCTTGCATTTTGGGAATTGACTTTCTGAGAGAAGGGTGTTTCAAAGATCCCAAGGGCTGTAAAATGGACCTTTGGAATAGCAACCGTAGAAGCTGTTTGAGACAGACTGAAGTTGTCTGCTAGGCCTGAGCTCTCAGATGAGTCCATTGGCAGTGCTGTGCTCTCCAGTTCATGTGGTTAGGCTCCAAAAGGCAGATACAGCTGACTGACCTGATCAGCTAGACACTGACTAGTAGCCATCCAATAGCTGTGATCAGTGGAGAGTGGGAAGAGGGAAAAGAGAGGGAGCACTGGGTAGTAGGTAGGGACAGGGACATAATGGGAAGAAGCAGGCCTTTTGATGAACTCAGTGCTCAAAAGGAGATATACTTCAGCTGCAACTTGATACTGCAGCACCATCAGTCTATTTTCCTCAGAATCCCATGACATCACATCCCAAAGAAAGAACATCTTCCAAAATAGCTGCAAAATTTATCCGATTCTTTCTACTAGAAGAGTGCCTTTTACACAGTATCTGTGCTGGCAAACTTGGGGAGAAAGAATGTTTTTTGTGATCATATCTTTCTCCATGTTTTCTTGTTTGTGAATCACAACCACCACAAAAATTAAAAATCCTGTGTCTTGTCACTTGTGGGAAACTGGTTGGATGAGAAGGGTCACACAGATATGATGGAGTAGCGGAACAGGACCTTTACAAACATCGGACTCAGTTGCTCTGAAGTGCTGATACAGTGTCCTTGGATGCAGCTGTGGTACGATAACAAGATGTTTGTGGCTAGCTAGCTAGCTATGAGAAAAACAAGAATGTGTAAAAAACAGATTCAGGGACTAGAGGAGTGGCTGACCTGTAAAATTAATCACCAATATAGTGCTTGTATTACAGAATATGCATCACCTTATTATATAGAGTATATAAGTGTGTAACCTGTCTAATAAAGTTGAAGCTTGAAGCAGGAAACTTGCGAAACACTCATATTGAGCGTCCAAGTCTTCCCTCGCCGCGACAGTCACTGAAGAGTCCTTAAGATCTGTGATCCAGTGAAGGTCAATATGGTACTGACAGCAGAAAGCAGCTGCTGATTCTTCCCCTCGGTGTTCAAACACAAGAAAGGCAGGTGATGCTTGTGTGCATCTGGGGGACTTATCTTGGCATGGACGTGTGTGATCTTGTTCTACAGACTTAATTTCTGTGATTTAGGGTAAGAATCATCCTATAAAGACATTTACATTAAATACATTGGGTCATGTTTTTGTCTTCGTCATGTGAGATCTTGCTTGATGAATAACCATTAGGAAGAAGAGGACATTCTCATTCTCTCCTCAACAGAAATACTTGGGAATTCACCTGAAGATGTCTGAGAATTCAGGTGAAATTCCAAGCAAAAGCAACGTGACATTGGAGCAACTTGAACAAAGAAACTTGCTTGACACAGGTAATTTTTGTAGTGCTGGAAAAGTAATCTTTCAAACACCCTACTGTAATACAGATGCACAGTACATGGGGAAGACATCTGATGAACAAGCATGGAGTAAATTTGCATCTTCTATCTGGAAGATACAAACCTCCAGGAAGAGTGTTATCAAAAAGTAGCTCTGCTGACATAATCATGGTGGAGATGCAAGCCAATTCTTCAGTTTGAAAGTGTTGTGTACCTGCTTAAAATACTATAGGCACGATACCTCGTAAGGCTGATTTTAGTCTCTCCTTTTGAGTCCTCTGAGACCAGTGTCTGGCCTTCAAGTGCAAGGGATAGGTAGCTGCTCCACTCTCAGTTCTTATAGGGCAAAAGGTGTATCAAGGGCCAGTGAGGAACTACTCACATGTTTGTGAGCAGTTCAGTATGACTGAAGAGCCTGTTACGTGGACTCTACACCGCAGCAGAAAACACTTTTACTTCCACTTGCCCTCCCCCTTCTCTTTAAGTCAGACATCTTTGACTCTATATATAATTGACTCTTATTTATATATAATTGACTTTTTTGTTATTCCATATTTTGTTCTCTTAGCCTTGTCCTAAATAAGAAGTCTGTTTTTATCCTGTTTTTTTATCTGTGTCATTTTTATCCTGTTCTTCCTCTTGGTTATAGATTTCCTATCCTCTTGTGCTTTACTCTGAAGACACAACAGCACAAATTAGTATTGTAAGTAGTCTTGTCATGGACTTCCTGTGAGGCTAAATCGGGTAGAATCTGCAGTCCTTTGTTTCTGGGGAGGTAGTTGAAGACACTAATACTTCTTTACATCACTGATTTTTGTGGGGAAGAGTTACGAATCGGATACCTGATGTGGCAGTGTTGCATTCAGATGCTAAGATACATTCACTGCCCCTTGCTTGCTGGAATGGGAAAACCTGCAAATACTTGACACCTGAAGCTCTGGAAATTTCACTGGGTATTACAAACAAATGTGCTTTCCTAGAGGTGTTCAGGAATGGTATATTTTCCTAGAGTGTTGGATGTTTGTACTGAGTAAATAGTCTTGGGGGAGTATGAGAAGAGGAAAGCTTGAAAACCAGTTGAAATTGCAAGACCAAAAAGAAATTTTTTGTGCAATTCTTCCTCTGTAGTTATGTTGTCCTGCAGCGTTAAGACTTGTGTGTTTTCTGTCATCTGTATTTCAGAAATATACACCACGAAACAGACTTCTTATAGAATGCCTTTACCTGTGGTGGGTTGGGAACTTCCCCCCCTCAATTGAAATTTACCAGACCAGTTCAGATGGAAAGTCCTTGCTGTAAGCTGATGAAACCCAAACCCTTAGGTATCCCTTGGATCAAATAGTCTGATTATGGAAGGAAACAAAGCTTTGTTTTCCCTGGCTGATGCCCAGTGACACTGGGTTTCTCCTAGCTAATGTGCTGAGATTTTGCACAGCTAACTTCTGTTGACTCTGTTGTTAGTTACAGATTTGAACTTGTATTTATTCTTTCTAACAACTTAAAAAACATTGGGATTTTTTCTCCCTCTTTATCCATTTCCTTAGTTACGTCTTTCGAAGAGGCACTGCTTCATTAAACATTTTAATCAGTCTGCAACGATCTTACTTCTCCCACTCTGGATACATTTATATAGTAAAGGAAAAGAACTTCATTTGTCTCCAGACTGATGTAGATGTTCCACATTGTTTTTCATGCTTGGGACCTCCTTTACACATGATCTAAGCTAGAGTTGATGCTCTGTGGAGGTCTCAGCAGGGCCCACAGTGTGTAATCACAGGTTGGCAGGAGTTTTTTAGCCTCTATCTTAGCAAATGTGGTATTTCATCATATATTCACTCTGCTGCAAACAGTGTGATTTTTGTGCTTACACAAAATTAAGTGTCTGAGACTACTTACGGCCTTTGCTTGTTTAACCCAGTTCATTCCTGTGGGGAAAGCCAACATATATAGTAGTGAGTGGTGACACGATGCTAATTCTGCAGTGATGAGATGGACCACTCATCTACTCTTTTGATGCAGCAGAATAGTGACACATAAACATGAAGGGAAAATAAAATAGGTGGCATTTTTTTCCAGGGGACAAGCCTTTTTGTGTCAGCACCTGGGGCTGCTGGAAGTAGGAGCAGATTGTCAGATCAGAGCTGCCAGAGGGAGAAGCTGCCAGGTCCAGTCTGGCCTCCAAACGGACTGCACATTTTAGAAAGTACTTAGCACTTTTGAGCAGACTGGGGAAAAAATAACTTCTGGAGATTGTCTCCTTTTGTAGTAGGTTTCTGTCTGATCTGAAGACCAAGCACTGTGGTGACCAAAGAGCAGCAGGGAGACATGGCAAGGATGCACCTCATGTAATGGGCTCCTTTTATGTAAACCCTGTTTCTTACACAGAAATCCTGCAGGACTCCATTGATTGTGGAGGTGCTACCTCACAGCTCTATCTTCAGAGGGAGTTTTTTGTGCTCTGCTTACATCCCTTCTTAATGGCTTCATATTTCCAGGGTTAACTTCACCATTTCTCATTGATAACGATTTATGTTCTTTTTAATTTTAGATTCGAAGATTAATGGAGTCCAAGTGCAAGGTTTCTGTTTAGGTTCTTGGGCAATCTGTCTCTTGATCAATAAATAAGTTGAAGAGCAGTGGTTATACACTACTCTTTGTAGTGTAGTTGTAGTTGTTAGAGTGAGCGCTAAGCTTTTGCAATTGCCAAACCCCAGCAATGCCAAATCACCCATAATATGCATGCTATTGAATTGTGATGTATGTTCTTTTGGCTTTCTCTGAGGTTACTGACACACTAAGCCTCAGCAAAAGGGTTAAATGAAACTTGAGCTATGAGTTTGAAATTCTGCCTGACACTTCTGATCCATATTACCACAATGTGCCAAACACTGCTATTAGTATGTGAGATCTGCAGGCAAAAATGATTGCAATGCAATTTCATCTTTTTAATATAAAATCACACATATCCTCCCTGCAGGGACACTGTTGTTCAGTGGACTACAACTTAGATTTCGAAAAAATAAAACAAAAACAACCAACAAATTCGTTTATATGTAAATACAACCTGAAGGCTGAAAATAGTCAAGCTGCTACAAAGACAGAGGGCATGTACATGAAAACTAATGGATCTGTTGTGGTTAGAAATTAATAGTTTACCACAACAGAAGTAAAAATAAATGAGGTCATCTTTGAAACCCCATAGGTCAGCATATCAGACTTCAGTTTATGTGCTCCAATTAAATGAGAAAATGGAAAAGTTTCTGGATATTTCCTATTTTTAAACAAGCTTGAGAGAGGAGGCCAGAATCAATGTTTTCCATATGTTCTATTAGCAAATTACATGCCGTTAATAAGCTTTTGGGTTTTTTTGACTTGTACATAAGTTTGCGTGACCTTTATTTGGTGTGGATGTGGGGTGTGTGTTTTTGGCAGTTGTTACACTTATTTCTCTCTATATTACATGAAAAGAAAATTTTCAGGAAAACCAGGAGTAATAGTGACTTACATGGGTCTTATAAAATGCTGGGAGATACAGGAAATTCAGTATTCAAAAGCAGAAGAGTAGGCAAACAAGGATATGGTGGCCATTTGTTGTTTCTTGCAGCAGCATTTGGTTTACTTAATTTTCATTTCTTGATACAGCAAAAACATCTGCTTGTTGAAGTATTTTCAATTAGGGTTAAAATGCCATAAATTTACTTAGAGAGACATTCACATTAACCATCACAAGTTCCTCACTTACTTCTTGCTGTTGGAGATCCAAATCTTAGTTCCTGCTAACACAGCTTTTACTTTAACAAGGGAAACTGTAGCTTAGTTTCATATCTGTTTTAGAAAAGTCTGTGATAAAAACAAACAAGTGGCTCCTCTAATAAGTATTCGAGCTCAAACCTATGCAACCTGTAATAATTGTAGTCTATCTTCTTAAAAATGTCCTCGGGATTTATTACCAAACTCAGGTTAATGCTAATAGGAGTTACCTAAATAAATCCTTTGGTGCACTGACAGGATAATAGAACATTTATTTAGTATTGCATTTCACTTTGATTCAATTTTATTATTTTTCTTAAATGAAAATGAAATTTGAATTGGAGGTTATGGTATAAGGACTTTTTTTCCTTCCTCTCTGTAGGTGTGTTTCTAAGAAGAGGAAGCCCACATGTTAGTCAGTGTTTGCTAATCCCGCTGAAGAAAATGAAGCCACGTTTCAGCTTTGCCAATCCTTTTCCCACCATTCTTGGCTGAATGAGAAACGGTCATGTGATTATGCTGACACCTCAGCATGCATTTTGTAGACCTGTGGTTATCTCGTTCCCTATCCATGTGTCTGCTTTTACAAAGTTTTGTCCTCATGATACTGTGCTTTCATTCTGCCAGTATGTGCCCGAAAGGCTGCCTCTGTTCTCACTCTGGAGGTCTGAATGTCAGCTGTAGCAATGCAAACCTCAAGGAAATACCCAGAGATCTCCCTCCGGAAACAGTCCTGCTTTACTTGGACTCCAATCAGATAACGTCTATCCCCAATGAAATTTTTAAGGACTTGCACCAACTGAGAGTCCTCAATTTATCAAAAAATGGAATTGAGTTTATAGATGAACATGCCTTTAAAGGGGTGGCAGAAACCTTGCAGACTCTGGATTTGTCTGACAACAGGATTCAAAGTGTGCATAAAAAT
The DNA here is from genome assembly GCA_013399055.1 of Ramphastos sulfuratus. Classification (NCBI taxonomy): domain Eukaryota; kingdom Metazoa; phylum Chordata; class Aves; order Piciformes; family Ramphastidae; genus Ramphastos; species Ramphastos sulfuratus. The sequence goes on from WBNM01002530.1 coordinate 60,685, forward strand.
GCTTTCAACAACTTAAAGGCCAGGGCTAGAATTGCGAACAATCCCTGGCACTGTGACTGCACTCTGCAGCAGGTGTTGAGAAGCATGGCCTCTAACCATGAGACAGCCAACAATGTCATCTGCAAGACTTCTGTGCTGGATGAACATGCAGGGAGACCGTTCCTCAATGCTGCCAACGATGCTGACCTCTGCAACCTTCCTAAAAAGACTACCGATTACGCCATGCTGGTCACCATGTTTGGCTGGTTCACCATGGTGATCTCATACGTGGTTTACTATGTCCGGCAAAATCAGGAGGATGCAAGGAGGCACCTTGAGTACTTGAAATCCCTGCCAAGCAGGCAAAAGAAACCTGATGAAGCTGATGACATTAGCACTGTGGTATAGTATTCTGAATATAATGACTGCTTTTGTGGTGGAAACTAGATTTGGATGATGCTAGAACCAGAGGTTTACTTCTAATGTTCATTGTAAACATAAAGACTTGGGAGGTTTTTTCCCTGTTTAACTGAATTACGTCACTGTTGATTTTTCTAAGAGAAAGTTTTGTCTGGATGGTACTTTAATGATTTCTCTGGTGGAACTCTAAAGCAAGTGAATTAATGTGTAAACATTAGTTTAGACCCATTTCACTATTTAATAACAAAATTTATTTTTTTAATTAAAAAAAAAACAAAACCAAAAACCCAAACAAATAAAAGCTTAAATCTGAACCATGTAAACCAGAGTAATTTATTGATCGGAAACCTGTGCAGTGCCAGAGCTCACCTGTACTGGTGAAGTACAAGAGAGGAGTGATAACACAGTGGGCTTCAAGAGGTCCAGGAGCAGAAGATCCCAAAAGGCCACTTCTTTCCCTGGAGTGCAAGGTAAAGAGCTGGTGACTTGTAGCCCATTTTTGGCAGTGCTTGCCGTAATGAGAGAGGGATGCAATGAGGGGAGAGCAGAGTACCCTGACTCTGGGTGTGAGGGATCAGTGCTTGGGTAACACTCCAGAGGCCGTTTCAGCAGCACCGAGGAGGAGCCAACATGAATAAGCTACATTGTAGGACATTGAAGAAAGCTAAGTGAGGGCATGCAGTGGGGTTTTGTCTTAAATCCACTTACTGCCTCCTGTGAACTTCAGGCTGGTGTCCCCAGCAGTGGGGAGGATACCATGAAGGCAAGAGCAATGTTCAACCTAGAGTACCACGAATGATGAAAGTTACATAGAATTAGTCTTTTAAATCTGCTAATTGGTCTGTAATTAAAAGTGGCTTTATTTTTTAGGGCATGGCCTTTTTTAAAAAGCTGAATTAAATAAGTATGTAAGTTGGGTATATTCTCTTGTGTTACAAATTATTTTTGTATGATTTTCTGGATAAATGCTTGAGAGAACATAAAGCCCACATGGTTTAGTTCTGCCTAGGCTATGCAGTCGGTGTTTTCATAGAATCAGAATGTTTTGGGTTGGAAGGGAGCTTTGAAGATTATCGAGCCAAACCCAGTTTGAGGGGTTTAAAGCTCTGCTGTTTTTAAAAGCAGGATGGTTTCTCTTTTCACAGAAGGGAACAAATTCACATGACTGTTTTCCTCTTGTCTTTTATTACTGTTACAAAATGCTACTTGTCTCTGGGTCACTGTAGGTCAAACCTAACTGACTGACCTAATTGAAATATGGATTGCAGAAGTATGGATTAAAAATGTATAAAAAGCTTCTTTGCAAAACCAAGTATTAAAGGACAGTCTTAACTTTTTAAAAAACCTCCCCAGTCCAATATCCCATTAGGTTATCTGTCACATTCTACAAACACTTTTTTTTTTTTTTTGTCTTTTAGAGTGCACAAGCTCATTTGTCATCTTCATTTAGACATTGTTAAGAGGATATCTAAAATTTGTTTCAAAGCAGATGAGGGAACAGGAAATAAAATACTTTTTTTTTTGTTGTTTTTAAATATAGAGTCAACTTTTTATGTCATCTTTGTGGGCTGAGCCCTTCCTGAGTAGCTATTCTTGTGACCAGCTTAGCTGTTTGTATTGTTTTATCTTGATGAACAGGTTTTGGCCTACTAAGAGAACGTTAATGTCTGTAAAGGGTACAGACTGTCCAAAACCCTGTGTGATATTTCTGCATATCCCTTCCCCCTCCATAAGTAAAAATCTTGTTTTTCTAAGGAGAGGAGGCTGTTAATTACACATCCTAATTAGTTTGCATTTTACACCTTCCATTTTTCAAGCTTTATCTTGCCGAACTTTGCAGCGTTACCAACGTGTTGCTGCCAGCCTGCCAAGCCGTGTGCGGCCTCATGCAGTGGGGCTAAATACGACTGAATTTGGGAGAAGATAAAATGTTACATTGCACTGGTAATGTATAAGAACCCCCACTGAACTGGATGTGTAGTGCCTCTGTTTAGGCTGAGACAAGTTCATTCCTGATACAACTCTCCTAATGTCTCCAAAATGTCCTTTAGAGTATAATGTGTCTTGTTTCCATCTCTGCGTTGCACAGGTGGTATTTTGGATCCCAGTTAGTATGCTGGTTTTGAAAAAAGCAAGGGGTCTGCCTGAAAGGAAGAGACTGAGCTGGAGGTACTAACATAATGGAGAAGTCAGTGCTGTTTATTCACAAGTGGATGCAGGATTTTCTCTACAGAAGTTGGATACCATTATTTAAGCAACCAAACTTTGGACAGGCTTAAAAGAAAAAACACAGGGTTTTAAAATTTGCTTCAAAGCAGCATTTTAAAATTTCATTTTTAAAAATCTCTCCCCAAAATTGGCTGATGAAACTATAAACAATTTGTTTTTTCCATTTTCCACTTTATTACATGATCCATAAAACTAGTTCTTGAACTGGTACAGTTTTGTCCCAGATGATCTTTTGACTCTCTTTAAATCCTGACCAAAATGAATTTAATCTGAGTTAAGCAGTACTTTATAAAAAGGCTTTGCAGGGATGGTTTCATATCAGTTCTCCAGGTCTGCTGTTTTTCTTTTATCAATTCCCTGTCAACACCTATCCTCATTAAGACTCTTCCTTTATTCTTTTAAAGCAAATTCTGAAATCTGTGTTTAAAGTCTGAGAATTAAGGCAATGCCTGACACCAAATAGACACAAGCTCATCAAGCTGACTTTAGCTGGTAAGAAAAATTAATGAAATCTCCGTTCCTCAGCTGTGTGGACATGGCAGTGCTGGTATTCCTGTTGACTCAAATATTTAAGCCATATCTCTGTTCCATTGAAAAGAAACTCTAAAGAAAGGCAGGAGACATTCTTTAGCATAAGAAGATAACTTGGGTTTATGTTTACTGCATAGCTGTGGCGGAGGGCAAACAAGCCCCAACACAAATACCCTTTCCCCCTTCCTTTGAACCTGGGGTTTTCAGTGCCATACTACACAACAGCCAAGTGCCTGCCACCTGCCTCTGTAAACAGAGGCTTGCCGAGGCATGTTTGGGCACGTTCTCCGTTTTTTGGACGAACAAGGACATGGGAGTTACCTGTGGCTTGCCTTGCCCTATGCTCATGTATTTACCATGTTTGGTAAAATTCCACGCTATAGGCTAAATTGTCTTGGTTTTATCTCAGTGGCGTTGGACATTATTGTTTTCGGCAAAGATTAAGTACGGGTTGTTTGGTGAGCAGCTGCGCTTTCGCCGTGTTCACGCGGGAAGCCTCACCGCGCCGGAGCTGCTGCCTGCTGCTTGTCTCCGCGGGTACCGCTGCCTGAGCTGCTGCCTGCTGCTTGTCTCCGCGGGTACCGCTGCCGGAGCTGCACCCCAACAGCCAGGCGGGCGAGCCGAAGCAGCCTCGCTGATCGGAAAGCAAGCCGCTCTCCTAGCCGGCGAAATGATTGTGCCGGCTGCAGCTGCGCCGAGAGAAAGACACTGCCAGGCGCAAGCCAAGAGCTGCTTGCTTGCATCGCAGTTGCCCCGCAAGAGGAGCCGCTGCGGAAAGGGGAAAAGCAGCAGTGAGAAGCTGTTCGGTCGGCAGAGAGCCACTCGTCCCTGCGAGCCGGAGAATCGCCAACTGCAGAGCTGAGAGCAGCCGCTGCAGCCCAGGAGCCGAAGGAGCCGCTCGCTCCGCGCCGCAGCCGCGCCCAGAGCCGCTCGCTCCGCGCCGCAACCGCGAGAAGCCGCCTCGGGCGAAGGTGCTTTTCCTCGCCCTGCTGCGCTTTCAAGTCCTCAGCTGCAGGCGGCTCGCTCTCTCTCTGGCGGCAAGAGCGACGCAAAGCAAAGCTGCAACTCTCTGGAAAGTTTTCCTCTGTCAAAGTATGGCCTCTTTTCCGGCAAAGCCACCACGCGGCAAAGCTCCATTTGGCTTTGTTTAGTCATGCAGCCGCACCGTACCTTTTGGATTAAATCTTGCAGCGCTGGAAGGCTCTGGAAACTCAGTCGTGAGTAACGGAATATTTCGCCTATAAACTCTCTCTAGTTCTTCCCAGCCGCTGTAGCGGCCAAGGGCTCCCTCTTGTGGGCCGTTTGCCGCGTAGCTCTTTTCCAATTTTGTGTTACTGTTTTTAAAGTAATTCAAGTAATTACTGAATTACTTTACTGAATTAAAGTTTCTGATTTTTGCTTAAATTGCTCTTATTGTTTGTATGTGTGTTTTGTGTAAATACTTAACCGCAACCAAATACCCTAATCTGTAAATATAAATTGTAAATAAGTGCCAGCAGGGATTTAAAAATTAATAAATAATATACATTCATATTCCTATCTGAGTAAATATTAATAATTTCATAACAACACTTTATGATCCAAAAAGAAAAGCCGTAGAGAAGCCTACATGCTGCCTTTTGAAAATGGTGACACAAATTTTAAAATTTTGATTGCATAATGGTTAAAGGAATTATTTACAAAAATAGTTTTGCTCAAAAATAAGGAAACTGTTATATTTTTAGCTGTGATACCTTAGCATAAAAGTACAGATGAGAGGAAACAGATACGCATATTGATGTATTCTCTATGTCCATCCTTATTCTCCGTATCATAGGAGAGAAAGTAAGGTGGGAAATGTGTAACAGTGTTCTAATTTTTTTGCAAAACAAAGATGCTTCAGGACACATAGAGCTAGGGCTGAATAACTTAAATGTTGTGATTAATTTCTCCATCCTGTTTTTTTTTTTTTTTTTTTTTAAGAAAAAACTTTCCTAGTTTTTATTTCTCAGAGTAAAGAGTAACTCTCAGGGTTTTGTTTTGTGGTTTTTGTTTGTTTGTTTTTAAATGCTGAGTTTTCTCTGCTATTTTTCTAGTGTTATTAGGCTGTGTGGGTAAGAGCTGTCAGTGCATTTTTAAGCTCATACTTTATACTTGTATTCTTCGTACAGAAAGTAGATACAGATTGTCTTCATCAATAACGTGCTTTATGTTTTCAAGTCTTTAGTAGCAAGGTTTTGCACCACAATTGCCATGATTTTCAGAGGCCAAGTATGAACAGAAAGGATGGTGATGCAGGTTATGCTCTTCTCAGGGAGAAAAGATGGGGAGTTCTGTTTTACCAAAGAGATGCCATTAGAAAAGAATTATCTCAGTATTTTCAGGTCAAAGTGGGTGAATTATGAGGATTAGGGAACAAGCAGAAATAAAGGAAGTGTAAAAGGAGCAACAGGAGGCTAAAGTGCTTGATTTTGCAGTCTTGCGGCATGTTTAGATGGGCAGTGGGGTCTCAGAATGAATCTAATTTTTTTTAAGGACATTCCCATACCCAGAAAAAAAAGTGAGTGTTGCTTAGCAAATGACATTCCCAGGAATTACAGTCTGAAAACTGAGTGAAATCTGAAGAAGAGAGATAGAAGAGGGTGTAAATTCTAGCAGAGTTAGTTCTAAAACTGTAATGTGGCCCCCAAAAAAGGGGAACATTTTTTTATAAGCAAATCAGAAACAGGAACCCCACCTTAGCATGCGCCAAGAGCCAACTGGATACCAAGCGAGCTCTGTGGATAGATTTGCCCCTTGTTCTGAAAAAACCTAGGCTAGCATGTGAGAAGGAAAAAAAAAATCTTACAAATTAGTTGCTGGTTAAAAGATAAGAAAAAATAAAAGTAAGAAGAAATTGTTTGTTTTCTTGAGGGAGAATGGATAGTGAAATTTATGAGGTGTTCCAAAGAATGGGACCAATACTGTACAATGTATTTCTGGATGATGTGGAAAATGGAATTAATATATATGTAGATGATAAACAGTTATTTGAAGGCAGTCCAAGCTACTCACATTTCTAAGTTAGCAGATGATAAAACAAAGGTTGAATTTGGTGTGAATAATCACAAAAGTACTGTAGATGGCACTTCCTTAGCTGTGAACACCAGAATATTCTCTAAATTGGCTATACTAAAATGGAAAAAGAATCTTGGAGGCACAGCGGGAAACTCTTCAAAGACAAACGCCAGAAATGGTTGGGAGGGAAATAGGCAGCCAAACAGTTTGGTGGGATGCTATGATAAACCACTGAACAAAAGAGGATGAAGCCATATCTGAAACCTTGTATTCAGTTCAGGATCTCCTCATTTTCATGAGGAGTGATGCTCATGATCTGCTGTCTCTGAACTAAGATCATCAAAGATAAGAAGTTGTTTCCATAGGAGAAGACCATCAAACATCCCCAAGAATGGGGATGAGGTGCCAGAAGATCTGATAATAGCTGGGGCAGCACAAAAAAGGTAATTTGAGAAGGTCCAATCTCTGTTTCTTGCATTGGATAATAGAGCAGTTTTGATTAAACCATACCAAGCAACAGGTGTTTGTCGTTTTAAAATTTTGTTGTTGTCGTTGTTAGAAACTATGCATTTATGTGATTCTATGATAAAGTACAGGCTACTTAGGGAAAAAAAACACATATTCAAATATAGGACTCTACAAGTTCGTGGAAGTCAGGGTTGTCAGAGGTTATTTACACTGCTAGGATTGATATAGATAAAATTCTCAAACAAAGCTGCTGCTCATGCCAGGAAACAGTGATGGTTTCTCTAAGAGATTCACAAGTCTGTGCTTCTCATTCTCTCAGGGGTGTTGCTGCAGCTGTTTGCTGATGAGACAGTGGTCTCGACTTTCATGGCACTGATGCTCTCGTGCATCCAGTCGGATGCAGATGGTGCTGCAGTGCCATTGCTGTGAGGCAGAAGGGTCAGTTGTTGCATGGACAAGGAGATTTCACATGTGTAATGTAGAAACTAAGCTCTGGAAAAGCAAAGTCACATTTGATTGTTGGCATCTCTTTGCTATGAGTTGCAGCATACCATGAAAGATTCAGGTGTTAACTGAGTGACAGCTTTTCCCTGGGGACCTGTGGGAAAGTTGAATTATTCAGGGATTTTCCCTGACACATCAAGATACTTTGGTACTACTCTTAGAGTTCAGCTGGTGGTCCATCTGAAAAGGATGATTATTTCCCTATAGGTTCTTGATTCTGACAAAGAAATCTCTTTATCATTTTCTGCTTTTTCAGTTAAACACTGGTGATAACTTAGACTTAAGAAAAGTATGAGCATTTCACAGTGCCATTTATGATACCCAAGCATCTTTGGCTTTGGTTTGCCTGTGTCAGTTAATTTAAGGAGTGAAATCAACCACCAAGCATTAAACGCAGTATACATGATGTACCACAGCAATATATGCAGAAGTTTGGTTTTTTTTCATGTCAATACATACGTATGTAAGTGTGCAAGTTGTCCACACATATCTCGAATTCACTGTCATTTCCCTGTGGGTAGTTGTACGCGTGTCAGATGTGGGCATACACATGCATGCAGATAAAACAAGAACTCCTTTGGATGCTTTCATTTCCCCTATTTAATCATGAAGTGGGTTGCTTTGTTGCTTTGAAACCATGATTCAGACTGCTTCTGAGCCAAGTACACCTCCATCCTCAGCCTTTCACAATGCCATCCTGATCCAAACACCATCTGCATGTGACATGAAAGAAAGTGGGGTGACACTGGCACTGCTCATCCCTTTTCTGAGATCCTTTGTCAAATCCATCAGTTACCATATAAAGCTGTTACAGACCTTCAGGAAGGACCTTTTGTTTCCCTTGTGGCTCATAGAAAGCAATAGCAATTCCTAAAGAGAAAAATGGTTGGGTGGATGTAATGCCTTCTATCTCATGAGAAACAGTCCTGCTTGTATAAAAACAGCGTATATGTGGCTACTGTCCCTGGATCTGTTCTCTTCTGCGCTCGTTAATGAGTAGGTTCCTGATATTGCAGCGTGTTTGGCTACGTTTATCTCCTAGGAGATAGTTATACACCTTGGAAGGCATTTCTTGAGATGTTTGTGAGTCTGAATACAGCTTCTAAAGCAAGCAAAAGGTCCATAACGAAAAACGAGATTGTTTCAGGCTTTCCCTACTGCAGGGAAACTTGAGAAACATTTAAGTCTTTGGGAATTGAAGCATTTGTATTATTTTCAGTGCTGCTCTGAGGTCTCAAATGCATATTGTGAGTATCCTACTGGTTTGGTGGGGCAGTCTGCAAGCAGATTTCATAAAGATGCAACCATCTCCAAGGCCTGTTAACAGCAAATTAAACTGGGCATTGAGGGGAAAAAATAAAAGCAACCCACAACAGAATAAAAAAAAAGGGCCATATGTTGAACAGTCTGGTTAGATGCCTTTATTCTTCAATTGTTAGGCTCTGCTTTGTAATCCTAGAGTTTGTGGTCACTAGAATTTCATACTTCTACTTTTTCAAATTAAGATGGGTCTTTTTAAGCACATCTGCATTAACACTGTCAGTATCTGGCCTGACAGTACATAACATTTAAAAGGAGATTGAAGTTTAACATACTAGCTAAACCTTGTTTGCACTGGCATCTGTTTTTGCAACTGCCTGCATATCTGAAAAAAAACCCACCTTGGATATATATTTAAAGTTACTCTTTTGCCTTACGTATGTGTAGCTGTAAGACCATGCTCTCTCAGCTATACTCCAAAAGTTTTTCATGAAGAAAGGGAAAATAAAAATTGGAAAGGGAAAAACTAACTCCAAAACTTTCAGGTCATCCTCATAAATTAAGGCTGGACAAAATGGAGGGGGGGGGGCGGGGAAAGCCCCAGCTTAAGAATCCTTTGAGGATTAGCTTTGTGCTCAGTGCTGCATTTCATGGTTTACCATATATATTTTTTTTTTTTTAATTTCTGTACCTGAGACAGATTAACATTCACTTTCAGCAAAACCTCTTATAAATGGGAGTTCTCAGCCACAAAGAATACTTATGTTGCCTGAAAAAAAGCTGAAATTGCAACAAATAAGCTCTCTATAAAGTATTTCTGTACCCTTTTAATTAAATTAAATGGCAAAATAAAAGATTTGTTCTTAGATTAAGGTAATACTGGAGAGAGTTCAGATTCTTAAGCGGTGCTTTTATATTCATATGGCTGGATATGGGGCAACCAACACACCTTTTTGCTACCCTACTTCAGAAGCTACAGCTCTGGTTGCTATAACAACACAAAACCTCTTCTCACTTTCTTCCTGTCACTGAGAGCTTTGGGAAATGTCATACCTGGGAAATGCTACCCTGAGAGCAGTTTTCTCAGACTCCCATCTCAACACTGGCAACCTTGTTGTTTTAGGCCATATTTGAAAGGAGGGAAACTCCTGTTTGGATGACATCTTTGAAGCCTCTGAAAGTGACTCATTTACCATTGCCAGGTGCACCAGAGCTCAGGATCCCAGCGAGCTCATCCTTTAAAACCACAGGATGTTTTGCTCTGTTGTGGTGGTGCTTTTTTGGTTGGTGTGTTTTTTCGGTTGATTGGGTTTTGATTTCAGTTTTGGTTTTTTTCTCTGGTAGGTTGTCCTGACACGTTGATGTGGCGAAATTGTCTGGAAGGCCAATTTCATGGCTATATTTCTACAGAATGGCACAAGTTACTATTGGGACATGAAATTGTCCAGTATTGTAAACTGAAAAACACAAGCACAGACAGTTTGATTTTCAGGAATGCAGCTATACTCAAAATGTTAGAATTTTTTCCCCTCTCTTTAGTCTTTTTTTGTTTAATATTACTTTCATGGTTGAATAACCTTCCTAGTTCATCATATTGAATGTTCAGCAAGGTAGATATCACTGGGAAATATGTGCATGGTGACGGCAGTGATATGAAATTATTTAATATAAGGCCGATATTAATAAAATTCTTAACTATTATTAATATAAAAAATCTTGCATTAACTTATTTACAGGGTCATTGTGTTCTGTGATCCAAGATATTTACAGGATATGTACAATACATGGACAGAATTGAACAATTTTAAACAGGTAAGCAAAACTGGAAAAATGCCAACAATAAACTTGGAAGATTTGCAGCGCAATATGCCGCTTGCCCTGTAGGGGGAGATTTGACTGGCTCCTTGTTGCCAAACAGGCAGCTGGGCACAAGGTACAGAGTTGAGCAGGGAACCTTTTACAGAGAGGCTTTATGGAAATTATTTATTCGCAGATTAGTGTCTCTGGAATCTTTCCAGAGAGTGTGGTACATGCTGCTTAAACACAAAACAAAGTAGCTTTGAGCCATGTGCTGGCAGCCGGGGAGCTTTTCGTGGTCGTCAGACTGGGCTGGCCATGGCAGTGGCTCTCTTCTGCTCTTGGGCAGAATTCCCTTGTGGATCTGGGACCTTTGCCAGCTAAGACTTCAGAATTTGCGTGGAGGCTTTGAATTAGTTGGGGCAATTTAACGAGTCAGGAATTATAAAAATATGTAATTGTTTTTATTTCTGAAAAGCCCTGCCCACAAACTATATACAAACTAGTTAAATTTGGGTTCTAATTCAATTGGGAAAATCTTCACAGGAATGCTTATGGACAATGTAGTAATTTAGGAGAATCAGAAAACTGGAAAAGGTTTAGCCAGAAAATTACTCTGTCCCACTTATAAATAGGCAGCCTGGAGCCCTAGGGAAAGTTCTACTCACAGCGGTGGTGTAGAATTTAGCGGTAGTCCCTTGACTCCTTTGCAGCAGTGTTGGAACTGCTCAGCGCGTTCTCAACGAATGGTGGCGGTTTGCGGTAGAGGCAGGTCCTTCCAGCAGGAACTCAGGGTGTGGTGGTCCAAAAGTGGGAACTGCACGCTTTCTGTTCACCCTTCTCCAAGATGCTCCTCAAGGTCCACGTCAGTGTCTGCCCAGGCAATGTCCCTTCTGGTAAATTTGAAGCACTTAAGTCTCCAGGTGGTTCAAGCCCAAAACATCAGGGCTAAGATGGTCTAAAGCACGAGGCAGAGCATGTTGTCCGAGCAGAGCAGTGACTGCTTGCAACTTAGCTCTATTTATATTATTTGCCCGAGTGTAATGGCTCCTTGGCCACAGAGATTCACCAATCAGAATGGCACTTTGCCAAACTGACCATATTGGCTGAAACCAGGACTTGCTTACCCTTATATTTGCAAGACACTCACAAGTGCATAAACACCTGTGGGTACCTATTTATCACTTTAGGAGGGGACATAATGGCCCAAGCCTTCGTTTTCCTCCTGCTCTTGCTTCCCGCATCAGCAGAAGGGTGGGGCAAGTCAGGACATGTTTTAGGCCTATTAGCCTTCCATGACAGGCTTTCAGAATTTCCTGGGGCTCACAGACTGTCCAGGTCTCAGGCTGTTCAACAGCATCCTGGTTCACTCAATGTGCTGAAGCTGCAGCAAGGTCTGGGTGAGAAGCAAATGTGAGAAGTGGCTTATCACTCACAAGGCTGCAGCTTCATGCTGCAGTACAGCTCTCCAGGGGCACTAAGCTCACCTGGGCTTACCCCTTTCTCCATGGTCTAGGCAACTGTTGCCTGCCGGCGGGGTTCTTGGTAAAACCAAGGAGGCTCAAACTCAGCCCATGGTTCCTTTACATGGGACTGGCTGTGGTTTCAGTCAACATTTGGCAATGACTTTCTGCCTATGGGCAATGTACTGGGCACTTGTGCTTCTCCTGGGTAAACTGAGGCATGGCAAAGGTCTCAGGTAGACAATGCAACAAAGCACGTAGGTACAAGGTACTTTGTTTACAATCTGACTTGTATTTATCAACTGCCTCAGAATTAATTTGGCCATTGGCAACATAGGAAAAAAAACCCACAACATTAACCGGTGGCGTAGAGAGACGTGGCCAGACTCCACCGGGGCAGCAGCAGAATCTCTATTTATTACAAGCAGAGCTACTGTTTTGTACTATAACATGGTCAGAGCATTAACATAATCCATGATGTACAACCTTGTTTTTCTAACAGACTCTTCCCTTCCATGCCTTGTTTTTTACTCCAGAGCCACCTGGGCCGTTATCTTAGAGAGGCTCCTCTGTGGGAGAAGAGGAAGAGATAAAGGGCCAGCTAACTCCTGGAACCAAGGCCGTTCACAGTTTGACACAGCTCATTATTTTTCTTTCTTGCATTTCTCCTTTTTGCATTCTCACGCAATGGAATGGCATTTACCCAAATTTGGGCAAAGGCATGAGCCTTCCACAAGGTGAGCATGCACCAGGTGCGTGCACCTTATTTACCACAAGGTGTGGACATGAGCNTCTCATGGTTTTTGCAAGATTTGTGAAATGATAAACATACTGGTCTTTATTTACAAAGAAAATTAGATACAATGTGTGTACGCTTGTGTAGGGTTGAAAATTACCCCTAAAATAAAATCACCTGACTAGCTCAGAAGATATGGAAGCAAAATGAAACTGTATTTACAGCAAACTAAAATCTAAAAGCATAAAATACAATGAGTATGTCCAAAATATATTTGCATATATTTACAAATATTTAAAATTTCAGAAATAATACAAAAAACACTTCAAAATGTTCCTCCACTCCCCTGGACAAGGGAACAAGGGAAGAGCTCTCCTCCCAGACAGAGCACTATCTACTTAGCCATAAACAAGAAGTCTCAACCAAGGTCAGCAAAATCATGCATAGAGATTAGCCAGCAGCCAGAGCAAAGAAGAGAAAAGGGAGGAAGAACAGNGCCAAGCAAGCTTTTGTCATCAGACCAACTGACACTTGGTCCTTTGTCCCTTTCCCACATTCACCCAGGCAGGGGGAAGGGGAAAGGGTGTTTGTTTGAGACATGTTCTGGATGTATTTTGGAGGTATTTTGGGCCATTTGGCCCTACCACCACACATGGGTGAGCATAGATTTTTTTAATTTTTTTTTTTTTTTTTTTTTTTTTTTAATAAATAAAATAAAGAAAGGGGAAGGGGGGGGGCACCCCCACGGGTNTAAAATCTAAAAGCATAAAATACAATGAGTATGTCCAAAATATATTTGCATATATTTACAAATATTTAAAATTTCAGAAATAATACAAAAAACACTTCAAAATGTTCCTCCACTCCCCTGGACAAGGGAACAAGGGAAGAGCTCTCCTCCCAGACAGAGCACTATCTACTTAGCCATAAACAAGAAGTCTCAACCAAGGTCAGCAAAATCATGCATAGAGATTAGCCAGCAGCCAGAGCAAAGAAGAGAAAAGGGAGGAAGAACAGTTTGTGCAGCATACTTGATACTATTGAACAATCCAATGGAATGATACAGACTTATCTATGGTTTTTCTTTTGCATTCAATGCCCTGTTTTATTGACTTTTTACCTTTTTTTTTTTTTAATTCAATGTCTTTAGAATGTTACTATTTCTCGTTTGTAATCCAGAACTAGAATGGAGGGTTAGTTTTAAATTGCTACAGCACTTTCTGGTTTTTTGTTTTAGTTTTTTGGTTTGCTTGTTTGGGGGCTTTGTTGTTGTTTGTTTTGTAATGACTGGTCAAATAATGAACAATGTGGAATTTACTGTATTTTATTCAAAAGTTCTGAAGTAGAAAAATATTCATTTGGAAGGGCTGGGTAATGCATAAAGGTATTCTTTCAAAAGGCAAGTTCTGTAGTACCTTGAAACATTTCTTTATCTTCAAAAACTGTGGTAACTGAAATAACGGTTGGAAGCATTGTACAATATGCAAATTTTTAATGCTGAAAATAACATTTTTAGATAATAAAATCCGTGTCTTAGATTTCACGTTGTGATTCCTGGCTGGACTTGAATTTGCTCTTTGTTATCAGGCTTCCTTCCCAAACCCAGGCATGTGCTTTGGGCCGTATGTAAAACAAAAGTGTTACCATTCTGCATTGCTGTTGACGTGGGGTGAGCTGAACGAGTGGTCTGGCGATTGCTTTTGTACAGACGGGTTGGTGTGGGTTTAACTTCTAGAAAATAGCATCCCATGGTTGTGCAATGGTGCAGCCTCAAAATTCTGGAGTGGCAATGAGAAATTTGCCTTTCCTATGCTGGCAGCAAACAGCAGTGACAGTTGTGAAACTTGTGATTGTTTATATGATAGAACACATATGGTGTCTTTTTGCATTTGGCTGTACATAGACCTCTCTGGAATCTCTTGAGTTCGTGTGTGTGAGGACAGGCTTATTCAGTGTAAAAAGAACTATTCGAGTGGCTTGACTGCGTGTTACTGGCTTCCAATAATAGATCTCTGTTCAGCCAACATCACCCACAGTGTCAGTTTATAGCAAAATTGGTGAAAGCAGCAGGCTTCTGGAAAGTAGCCACCGTTACTGTTTAAATGCTTATATTCCATTATTTTTCCACAACTACCGTTGTTCTGCACTACTGTGTCCTCTCTGAGCACCACTGTGGAGGTGAGCAAAAAGTTGTCTTGAAAGGAACAAACTCTACATTTTCATGTTCTCCTAAGGAGTTAGAGGAAAGGCATTTCACAGAAACTACTTCAATTACAAACATGACAGTACATAATCATGGACCTGAGGAGACCTGACACACATTTCATGCATGGTCTCTGATTGCCTGAGTAAACAGAAGCCATACCTAGCACACAAATTTGGACTGAGAAGGGCGAGTCATTAAAAGCTGAGTGGTTTTTCCTGAAAATCCACAGAAATGCATTGATGAAATAAGCTTTACATTTGGAAAATCCCACAGGCAAATCTTTAATCAGTGTTGAAATGCTTTTCTGTCTGATGGCAGTAGATTTGTTTTGACACAGCATGGTGATGACTATAGGTATGGCAGTCAGTTTTACTACATGAGCACAGTATTGGGTGTCTGACAAGCATGCTGCTTCTGCTGCAGGTGTTGGATTGAGCATGACAGAGAACTGACTTTTTTTTCACATCTGAAGAGATGATGGGGAAAGGCACTGCGTGATCTGGCTGAAGACTGGGAGTGTAAGCAGCTGACACTTGGTACTGCAGTCCTGATGAAGCTCTTTCTGGTGAACTTGGTTTCAAACACCAGTTCTCCTCCCTTGTAGAAAACCATGTTTGTTCATGACACATGGACTTAGCTGTTCCACATCAAAGCCTTCCATGTCGTTTTTATCTGAGACTGCTTCCCCAGGGCAAGGATTCAGCCAAGTTCTCAGTGCATTCGTGCCCAATTATGGGGCATCTGCCTCTGAACAAAAACCACTTTGTTTGGCAGTTATGCTTTGGGGGTTCTCTGTGTCCTTCAGTGATAAACTGTCCACTTGTCTTGGAGATGTTTTCACATATACACTTCAGGCAGAGGGGCAGGCTGCAGGGTGATAGGAATCTACTCTTTGAAGTGGGTCCTCTGCCCACACCAGCTATCCCTTTCTCCCTGGGAGCACAAAGCAAGACGTTACAAGAATGTCTGGAAAAGCTGTTAAAATCTAGAAGCATGGTAGTCTTTATGTAAGAGAAGTTCTCTAAAGAAAGGGAAAGAAGAGGTGGGAGAGAGTGAATTAAGATGACTACGTGGAGAGGATGCTTTGCATGGGGATCAGCATTCATTTGGGTGACTGTTGTGGAGGGAGGGTGGGCTGCAGGGGGAATTCCCCTTTTCAGTCACCATGATGCATACTGACACTGTGACTTTTTTTCTGCCTCCCTTAACACCACTGATGTGGCTAACTGCTCTGGAAAGGCTGTTGACAGCAAAGCTGAGCTGGAAGAGAAGGGCATTAGGATGCTTATACCTCTGTTTCTCCCTTGCCACCTGCAGCCTCTGAGGCCTCTGTGGAATGGTGACATGGATTGGTAGTAGACATTCCACCACTGGCTCTGCATGTGCTGCAAGACTGGTTCCTACTGAGCAAGCGTTGTGGTCCGAACAGTGGACTCTTGGGGTTTCGTTAGTGTGATCTCAAAGTGCAAAACAGAGGCAACTCAAGCCAAGGGGTTTTATTTCAATCGACAGTGAAACTTTATTGTTTGGCCATAAGAAATGAGTGAGAGAGAGAGGAAAAGTAAAGTGAAGAGGGGAAAGGCAAGAAGTCCTATAGCTACCAACAATGTAAGGGTCCCAAAGATGTCTCTCTGGTCCTAGGATCCAGTCCTGCTGGTCCTCCTGTTCTAGTTGTAGCCTTCTTCTTGTTGCTGGAAGAGACCTCTTCTGTTGTAGTGAAGTGTAGAGATGAAGCTGAGAGCTCAAGCAGAAGCTCTTGAAGCTCTCGCCTGTTGTTAGGGAGACATCTTTTTATATTCAATTTCACATTTGCTGATGACCAAACTCTGCCTCTCTCCGCCCCTCATGCCCCTAGTGATGTAAGGCTTACATGCATGCTCAAGGAGGAGTGACCGAGGTGTGGTCTGGGCCTAAGGAGGCAGGCTCAAGGTGTGGTCTGTCTTGGAGGCAGGTAGCCTGAGGCCAGGATGTGTGTTTTGGTATTATAATGATATTATAATGAGCAAAGTACACTTGAGTTCATGGTTTCCTTAGCAACACCAAAACATCAGTCTCTTACGATGGCAGTTCCATTCTTTGGTTCTGAGATGATGGTCCTAAACAGTGGAACCATCCATCATAGGTGGCAAGTATGGACTATTGGTACCAGCCTGGTCTCCTCCCACAGAGGTTTGCATCTGTACCATATTCCATTGTGTGGGAACAGCAAGTTATTATGGAGTAGGCTGCTGCAGACTCATGCTAAAATGTTAATATGACTTTTGGTCAAAGTCCTTGAAGATAAGGGGGTCTCGATTCCTGATGACAATGATGAGACAGATAATGCTCTTCAGACCACTCCTTACAGCAAGGTGGGGCAGAAAAAGTGCCAGCCTCTGTGGTGGCTGTTGAATTGATCAACCACTGCCATATTGCCACCCCAGAGGTTTCTTGACTCTTCCCTGCCTGGCTTTCATCAGATCTGAAGAGTAAAGGTATTTTTCTTTTCAAGCCAAACGCTAAACAATCTCCATACTATGCTCTCCTACAGAAACATATTTAAACCAGCTGTATATGTCATTCAAAAGGCAGGGAAGATGTGAAGAAGAGGGCAGACTATATAAATCAAGTCATGGCTGGAATGGTTCTCCCTGCTTTGTCTGTCTTTTTAAAAAATTATAAACTCAAATATTCCACTGTAATGGCTTCCTGCATGAAATCCAGTAGAACGTCATCCCTACCTGCAGTAGTTAATGTAATTCCATTAAAATCAAATGAGCTGTTCTCATCACAATGAAATTCCTCTTGCTGAAAGCATTTCTAGCACAAGGGAGAGAAATTGCTGGTGATTTGGGGGAATATTTGGTCTGTCTACTTTAAAGGTGCTTGTTCCTATTTCAGTTTTACCTAGAGGTTTTTATCAAAGAAAAAGATGCAAAGGGTTTGAGTTTGCACAAGTTTATTTCAGCATTGTCTTAAGCTGTCATGTCTAAGTAGATCAAGAATAAGAGCATTCAAATGATGAGAGCTTCAAGGTTTTGTGGGTAACGAAGACAATAACATTTTAATTATAATCTTCAGGAAATTACAAAAAGATCTTATTCTTTTATCAGTGCATCAAAGGACAGAGTATCTACATGAACTACTCTCCCACTGTGCTGCTTTGAGGCTA
>WBNM01002531.1:0-15029 GCA_013399055.1 Ramphastos sulfuratus
GCAGGGAACTCCTAAACCTTCACAAGCTCTAACTCCACAAACATGCTCTTTCTTGTGCTTACACTCAATGTGCTTCAAAATTTCCTTCTTCTAGCCAGCACATTTGAAATACACATGGCAGAAAGATGAATCAACAGGAAATTCCCATCTGCCTTTTGTTAAGACATAGAGGCAGGGAAAAAAAAACAAAACACCAACAAAACCAAACCATCACTTTCCTGAGGAGATTGAGAAACTGCTTGACTTTACCTCTTTGCAGCATTGAAGATGTTCTCGTATTCTGTTCTAAAGTTCATGTGAATCAAAGATCTGAAGCTGTGTGAGAAATCCTCCTGGTTTTCTGTTCAAATCTCATTAGCATTGCCTTCACAGCCTCTTAGTGGTGCTACCCTATTTCTCTCAGGTCTGCTTTAAGTCTTTTTCTTGCAATGCTCCACTTTGAGCGGAAGTGTTAACAATAGTAGTTATTCGTTGCATTATAAAATACTTGGTTGTGTCACAGTTAAATATGTTGTTTGATACTCCCATTATGCAAAATTACTGGGTAGACAGGAGGGAAAGATGAGAGCACTATTGCTGAATTGTCATGTATGTGCTGAAAAAAACCCCATGATTTTAAGGCCCAACAGGTTTTCATTCTGCTGAACTGGGACCTATTTAAAACAAAATGATACATTTAAAATTATTTCCTAGTGGATTCGATTAGAGAAATAAATTAATGACTGCTATTAAATAAAACATTTTGGCACTGAATATTATGGCAACTTGATTTGCATAATTTAACAGTTGCAGGGACTTCGGGAAATAACAATGTAAATGAGCACTGAAAGTGTGCAGTAATGAAAGAGCAGACTTTATCATGCATAAGACTCTCCCTCATGATTTTATCTTAAGGTTATCTTTTCAGTTCTTAATTACATTTGTAAATAAAGATTAAAACAATGTCGTTGACACTTGTGCTGCCGTTGCCTTCTGCTATTGTTATAGATATTTACAAGTTTCTCTTCCCACCTCTTCTCCATAAAGGAAAAATTTAGTTCTGAATACAGAAAAATGAGAGAAAAATCCTCACAGATAGGAATCCATATAAAATATATAAAAGAAGCCATTACTAACAAATTATATTTGAACTGTTTCCTGTCAGACAAACCCTCTGAGGAAAACAGAGATTCCATGTAATTACAAAAGCATTAATTCAAATAATAATCCCGGATAAGAATGTTTCACTTAAATATTTCATAAATAATTTAAAAAATACGGATTTTAGGTGCAGTTCATAAATTTATCTTTGTTTTTCAAAAAGTTGTACGAGTAAAATATACAGATCGAGACTTATGCAGCAATCACCCACATAAATTTTGCATGTACACAGCAATTAAATACTCTGGAGATATTCTGCACCATAAACAATACTATTATCCCTTTTTTAACATCCACTTCTGATACACAACACCAGATAATTTGTCCTTACTAGCTCATGCAAAAAAAACCACTAAAATATCAAGATATTTCAAGGCTTCATAAAATGTTTAAGGCTAGCCACTGCCACATTAACATGTGAACTACAAGATTTTTTGTTTCAATGTCCTGCTTTGCCTAACATAAATAAGGAAAGGTGAATATTGAGCCCAATTTATTGAAACACTGTGTCACCTCTAACTTCACACTGGGTTTCACAACAGACATTGAACAATACAAGTAAAACAAGTAACCTGAAAACATATGGCACAGAAGCTCAATATTATTGCTGCCCATAGTAGTTCTACTCACTCTGGCATAGATAAACAAATCTTGCTATGGGGAATCATATGCATCTTCTGGGACTTCACTCATTATTTCCATACTAATTCATTCCTCATTTTCAAAATCAAGAAACCAAAGAGGGGGGGTGGGGGGTGTAAGGGGGAAAAAAAAAAAAAAAAAAAAAAGTGCTGCAGCTACCATCTTATTATTAAACCTTTCAAATTAAATTTAATAGACTAAAAGTAACAATGATAAGCTTCTGACTGCGATCCATCTGGAATGGACTTCTGACTTAATGCAACTAAATGTGCTTTTTGCTTTATGGAATGCAATTCAGCCTAATCCCACCAAAATCACAGTAAAGTAAGGGGGAGGTCATGGACCACAAGAGATCAAAATACAATATCAAGTGTCTGTGTACAAAAGCAGAAAAATAATGTAGCTCAGACAGCCATATAAACAAACTGGAAAGTGTAATCTAGCTAGATTGGTATCATAAACCTGCTTTGTTACACACCTGTTTATCATACATGTATACCTATATTCACACATAAATACAGTTTCAACATTTTTAGAATATTTATGTTAGTTCAATGAATGAATTCAGGTATTTCTCAGTAGAAGTTCACATTTTTTTGACAGATAACCAGCCTGGTGTAGGAATAAGGATGTTTAGGAAAACTTCAATAGTATAATCATGAAAAGAGGAGTTATATGTTACTTAATGGATTAATGCAGCAGAGGTAAATTTATTAGAAGCAACCTGTCATTGCAGATTTCATGACTGAGTCATTTGGGCTTTTTTAGAACCTTGTACTGTCAGCAAACTGAGGTCTTATTTACCCCATTCTTCTTCATGAAACATCTTGAAATGCAATAAATTATCTCTTAAGCTAAAAGCTTTAAAAAAGCACTTTATAGAATGAAATATTTTTTAAAAACCAATTTCATTACTAAGCATACAAACAGTGTAGCAAAAACATTCTTATAAAAAATAGCTTAAGAAATGTAGCAAGTGAAAGTGAAATAAGCCCACAAAACACACACAAAAAAATCACCAAACACTTCCTATACCTAAGAAATCATCAACGCAGGATCCTTTCTGAAAGGAAAGCTATGCCATTAGCCAGATGGAGAAAGTTTACAATAGCTTCGTCCACCTAGGAATACCTGTACTCCAGGCATACCTGAAAATTCTGTTCTGCTCATGTAACCTGCTGTGCTGTTCAGAAATACTTTCATCTCTCACACATAGCAAGCAGATTTCACAGGTCTAAAGTAATTGTTACGAATACTCAATCCAATCCAATGTTTATTCCTTGAACTGTTATTTTGAATGGCCGTTTTGAAATATAAGATTTTTAGTGTTCACAAGTTTTTGATAGTGTAATTTTACATGTGATGTCTCCATTGAGTGGCAGCAAAAGACACATTTCTCTCTTCTGATGCTCTTTCCTGTTGCCTTTGACTCAGCTGTTAATGCAAGAGAACAATTGTGATGGTTTGGGAGTTCCCCGCCCCCCCCCACTTTGTAAAATCACCCAGACTAGACTCAGCTGGCTGGAAGTTAAGGACTGAAGCTATATTTACAGCTCAGCACAATATACAAGCAGATATATACACTATATACAAGAATATTTACAGAAATACACAAGTTAAAGGTAATACAGAAACACAACACCCCTCCCAGAAATCAGAGACCCCAGGAGGGGCTTCCAAGCACCCTTTCACCTTCTCCCCACCCCTATACCTTACCCCTAGGGTTTGGCTCATGTGCAAGATGAGTTTGGAGGATCAGCCAGGGGAGTTAGAAGGAAAGTGGTTAGTGAGGTTACTCAGCAGAGAGGAGAGGACCCACTCGCTCCCAAAGAAAGACCCAGAGACTGCCTTATCTATGTTTGTGTTCTAATTTTTAAACATCTCAGCAAGCCTATGAGTGAAGTAGACTTCACCACTGTTTTTCTTTTCACAGCCTATAATATAATTTTCCCTATTAAAATATTCCGATTAGCCTCAAACTAGCACAACAAGCAACTTGGTAATAGAAGCTAAAGGGTTTTTCAGAAAAGTTTTTATTTCAGAAAAAAATCCTAAACTTGATCAGTAAGAACGCAGCAAGTGACTGAATATGGAAAAGTATCACTAAAAATACCTACAACCTAAAATAACGATGACCACGTAACTCTGCAAAGCCAGACTAACTGAAGTGTTTACAGTGTTTGCTGTGTGCAAAGGATTCAAGACTTAACTTTGCCCAGTTTCTACAATACACATTTTATTAAGGTCCCTACACGGATTTTTGTAAATTACCTGAGCTACAAAATTAATTGGAGTATTTTTAATATCTGCATTCATCCCAAATTCAATGATCTCCAGAGGTCCCTTCCAACCCCTATCATTCTGTGATTCAGCTCTTAACATTTTGAAGATTGCTGAAGTACAAGGCAAACTAAGAATGCCTATCATTGCTCAAAAAAACCCAAAAAACCAAACAACCCACACACAAACCCCCCAAAACCCACAAACAAACAACACCCCCAATTTTATGTATAATGATGTTTAGCAAAAAAAGAGGAACTATGAATAATTTCTAACTGCAACTTTTACAATGAACAGCTTCAGATGTCAAGAACCAGCACTTTCAAATCAAAGGCAAAAGACAGGCATATCACTATACCATTAACACTTGAAATGAAGTGCAGCTGTCAATCTGTCAGACTGTATATGGTCATGAAAAGCCACAGCACAGATTTGCTCTGACCAACCTCATTTGAGGTAGCTCTTCAAACAAATTCTGGGTTTGTGTGCCTCGGCCACACTTCAAAAGGTTTAACACACAAGTACAAAAAAGCCTACACAAGTACAAAACCTGACCTTCTTCACCTTCCCATTTTTCTGTTTTTCTGATCTTTCTAGTCCTGCTTGTTTAATAGAAAACTGTAACCAGGGTGGAAACAGCATGGGGCACGGACCTCAAAGTATCTAATCTGCTGTCTTTAGTACATTCCAAGAAAAAAAGTTGTTTGCCTTTCAGGAATTCATTTTTAGGTGTTTCTACCCAACAAGGAAATAAAATCTAACAGTTGAAAAATAGGTAACTAGTCTTGACTACATTATCACCACTGGCAACTCGTCAGTGGACAGTTTGTGTGTAACACTATTTGAGCAGCTTCCTTCCCCCATTACAATTGGTATCACTGACAGGATATTTTCTGGTCTTTCTAACCACAGAACCAATGACCAACTAAACCAAAAGGGATGACATTTTGCATGAGTTTGTTTATTCAGCTTTGCCATGAAATGTTTTTCCATTTGGACATTTTCTATCATAAGAGTTGTCTGTATTCTATGTGGGCAAGGGGTGACCAGATTTTTTTCAGTAATTTTGACTTTTTTCTGCCTTTTAATTTTTCTTTGGTGATATCTCAAAAAACAACACAAAAAATCTAATGGTTTTGGAAGCATTCAGTGATAAAGGTAGGTCAGTGGAAAGGGCATTTGAAACAAGTAAGTACTTTCCCATTCTAAATTCAAAATTTTTAACACAAGTAGTGAACACTCTTTATCATCTCATTTAATGCTATTAAAAATAATTTGAATATAACCTACTTAGGATATATATTATCAAAAGGGTTGGAGTGTGTGCTTTTTTCTTGGCTTTAGGTTTTGTTTGGTTTTGGGAGGGCTGTTCTTTTGTTCTTTTTTTTTTAAGTTATTTTAAGCACTTTTGAATCATTGGAGACTACCTTTAAATAAAAAGTTCATTTATTTATATATGCATATAATCAGACACTGTGATTTCATCTGCTGTACTACCTTCTCATTCACTCCAGGTATTATCTCTGCAGTTAGGAAAATCTATAGTCAGATACATCAAAAAAAAAAAAAAAGTTTCCCTTAAGCAAGGAAAGGAAAAAAAAAAAGGGCAAATACCCACAACTAGGTATCTTCCAGCTAATGCACAAACAAATCACCTTTTGTATTCAAAAATATCAACAACTCATGTATGAGAAATAACCTTCTAGAAAACACTTGCTGCCCCTTCTGAAGCCAGTTTATGGTGTTAATTCATACATAGCTGATTCCTGTGTTCATGTGGTGAAGGAGACTTACCACAGCAATTAAACCTGTCTTCAAGTCATGAAGAGGAAGCTTCCACTTACCTACAAGAGAAAAACAAACAAACAAACAAACAGGAAATCTGTGTTATGGATTTGACATTTAAGGAAGCGAAAGAAGTTTTACTTAAATCAGTTTTGACTGTCCCTTCTTCCCTCTCCCTCCCCCTCCCCCCCCCCAAAGAACAAAAAACAAAACAAAAAAAACATCCCAAAAACCGTGAAAGGGTGTAAGGAAATCCATAGTAGTCTGTGTGTGTACTATAGTCCACACATACATTTAAATGATACACATCATCGTCAACATGGTCTCTTATCCAAAATGGTGTAGAAATTCAGAAGATTGGAAAAGGGATGTACAATTTAGGTGACAGGGAGAATTGAGTTGGGGAGACAAATTCTGTCTGGCAGAGATGGACAGAACAGGCAATTTACTAACCAGGGTGGCAGCTCCCCAGCTCACCTGCCCACTCCCTCCTGGGGCTGCACCAAAACTAATCTTTCTGTTTGTAGCATCAGCCAAAGCATCACTTGGTCAAAGCACACTTGAGGCAGCTAAACACCTTCTGAAGGGGTCGAGTGATTTCAGTGGCCTTACCCAAGAGCAATCAAAAACTAAAATAATTCATTATTATAAAATCAAAACCTATACAATCAGCACAGTGTCTAATCCAGCACACATAAAATAGTTCTTAATAAATGGAGTGGTGTTAGATCGAAAGTCCTCCATAATTCATTTAACTCCTCCATAATGCATTAGTTTTCTGAGCAAAAATGGTGATAATAAATATGAATTTAGTGAACTCTGAAATGAGGTACTGTCTGAAAGTTACCAGAACATAGGATTTTTAGAAAAGGACATATTGTCTTCACTGTAAATGTGTATACGGACACTCAAACCTGTTCCAATTACCAGAATGTATTCTAAAAGAAGTGGCAGTTTGAGAGGACACTACTGCTCAACCACATGCAATGCTTAATGCATAAGGACACTTGAAAGAGCAGTTAGGAGGAGAGAAAAAGGAAAAGAACAAAGTCGCTCATTTACAATGGATAGTACCTTTGAACTGCACTGCTACTTTTCTAAATTTGCCATCAGAGGAAGTGTTTGAATCATTTAAAACATTATGTTATGCATTTAAATAAGGAACTTTGGAAGCCCATTAAGAGGAAACAAAGGACTTCCTACAGACTATAGCTGACTATATAATAAATCTCTAATTCTCGTAAGATTTTAAATAGTTTGTATGCAGTTGTGCCCTTCCAATGTAAAGTGCATCCTCATCTTTTTTTTAATATATATATATATATATATATATAATTCTGGAGACACAGATGCCATCTAGTTAGAGCAAGGCTATATCATGCAGCATAGTTGAAGAGATCCTTTTATCATACAGAAAAACAGATGATATGCCCATCCTGGTCCAGAGGACTGAGCTACGCCTTGCTGGGGTAACTCATTCAGCAGCTCCATAGCAGACTGCTCCTCCACTGGGACCTCCTGGTTGGGCATGAGAGTGTAGATCAATGCTGGCACACTGTGGATCTACTCATATTCAGTATTGATCAGATTTTACCTGTTTGCCTCTCCTTTATCCCAGGGTAGGGGTGTTGGGTTGGGAGATGCTACGTGTAAGATATGACACAACACCAAAAAAAACCCTCTGTCAATCTATCTAAAACTCTCCACTAACTCTCATTTCTTCTAAAATTCCTATAGTCTCTAACTAAGCCAAGGCCTTTTGAGAAATAGATTTCCCTTCAGCCTTTCAAAGTCTGCATATTACTCATAGCTAAAACACTGCTGCTCTGGTGTCCTCTCAGGCTAATAGACACTCTGCAGGGAAGGACTCAAAATAAGCCCTATACAAATGCTTATATTCACAATACATTTGACAGGACAGGGGATAATAGCTACAGGTTAGATGATGTTTCTAAGGTTCATCTTATTTCTACCACTATCTTACTTCTATAGTATAGTTAGAAACACAGAATGACAGCTGACAATTAACAGAGTTATATAACCATTAAAAATTACTAAACTATAAGCAGCAACCCTGAAAAGAGTTATCAAAATGTTGAACATGGGTGGCTGTCAAGATGATCATGCAATATCTGATACAGGAAGGAATTATCTCACGGTTCTGCTGCTTCTCCCTGGGCAGTACAATATAGTGAGCTGTGCTTTCCTGCTACACATCACCCTGCTGTTAGGTTACCTGATGTGCTGTGAAAAATCTTACATGGCACTTTTAATTAAGTAAATTAACAAAAGCAAAAGTACCTACTTTCTATACATTTTAGTTCTAGCAGTTCATTATTAAGACTCTGTCTTCCTTTCAAACTATGACAGACTGTATTACTCCTGTGTAAAATGTTCCGTTGCTGCATATGTTCAACATGTAGACTACTCTTTCCGAGACCATGTATCACCGTTCTATTCAAGATTCCATTATTTAAAAATAACCCCACTGCCCACAAGTACTGAAGATGCTACCATTGAACTCATTAATACTAACAAGTATAGCAGTATCCAGAAGAGGGAAGCTGTGCTACAAGATAAGCCTTTGGCATGAATGGCTTTCTGCCAAGTTTCCAGCCTTCAGTCTTAAGAGGAAGGTAAGGACACCTTGAAATCCCAGATCAGAAAAACTTGTGTGTAAAATTAACATTGCTTCAGAGTCCCTTCAAGTCTACATGCTTCACCAAACAGATTTTAGAGAGAAAGAAAAAAATCGTAGTATGTTATGCAATGAAAACTACCTTTTATTCAATTCTACTCAAAAGGAAAGCTAAGTCACATAAATTTAGGGCTACTGCAAATAAGCAAACACAGTTCCTTTTACTCCAGAACCAAAGTGGTGAAAGGCATAAACAGCAAACTTTTTCTTGCCTGAAAATGGTAACACAGCTAAACTTGTCAACATCTACATGCATTTTATTTTTAATAAAATCTGAAATACCCTGAAGTCAGACTGCTCTTTTAGGTGACTTCAATCCCAAGCAGTCTAGGCATAAAGACATAGGCCACTGCCTTGCTGCTCAGTATTGCACATAAGGAAAACAACACAATTGTCTTTCTAGGTAGCAGACTCAGGAATTCTATAAACTCTTAGTCTGTACTGTAACCATGCATTTTTATTCTCTTTCATTAGATTCAGTTTAAAGGGATTTGTTTCTGCACGAACTGTAGTGAACTCACAGAATATGCCTGTAAAATGGAGATAAGCTATGACCACAGTTGCTGCTCTATTAGTTTGCTTGCATGGTGGATGTTTTTGTGATTATAGTTACTCCACGATTTAACAGTAGGAGGCTAATGGAAATGTTACTTGCTACGGTAACAGGCTAAATCAGTTGGGGAAAGGAAAAGAAATGTGTTTACACTTGAAGATGTCACATAAAACAGTGGGAAGTTCCCACCCCTGACACCAGAACTGGCATGCTCATTCAAGGACTCATCTACATTATTACATGCTCCTTCACACTTAGAAATCTATTAATTTACAATTAGTTGCATTGATTTTATAGCAGATTTTAAAGTTCTGTAATAATTTACAGACTGCTGAAGAAATTAACTATGCCCCTTCCGAAGATAAGTATTACTGATAAAGAGGCCTTGGCCTGAGTCACTGAACACATCACTGACAGTCTGGATTTTCTGCTGTAAATTCTACATTAATTACAGCAGCAGAACTGATTGGGAGATTCTATCTATCCCACCAAGAGTTTCTTCCCTCACTCCTGACAGCAATCCACCAGCAGGAAACGTAATCAGCCACTGGAGATAATGCCAGCTCAGCCTCTGATGCCTTGTTAAGTTAGAGATATTTAAAATAATGTAGTTACTGCGATTACCATCTCACTGGCAAGGGCACTATGTTCTCAAAAACCTCCAAACCAACCAAATGCAAAACAAAAACAAAACCAAAACCAAACCCCAAAAACCAACCAACCAAAAAAACTTAATGCTGCATAAAATACAATTTCATCATATTTTGAGAGCTACATCTACTGTGGCACTGAAAAAATCGTCAGAGGCCCAGCAATTGAGAATGAAATACTTCTAGAACATACACTGTATAAAACACAAGAATTTTTCTCAGGACAATGCCTGTTGCCTATAATTTTACAAAATAAAGCTGTGTGTATGTCTACACAGTTTTTATGAAATAATAAGACATTTCATAAAACAGGCTTGCACATGCGAGTTCTGCCATATTTTTGTAATTATGCCATGTGAATACGAAAAAAAAATGCTTCCATTAAAAAGCAAATGGTTCATTTTTCTGCTTTGCTCACTACTTCACCCAGTGACAGTGCGAACTGAATTAATTTCAGTGCTGGGTGAATCCCTTTCAATATAAAGATGGTCACTACCCTCGTGGTTTAAAGATTAACTGGCGGGCAGGTGAAAACCGACCCCGGTGGGGTTTCTGGGTCTTGTTATTCCCTCCCCTTTCCTGCCTATCCTCTGTCTGAGGGGGCAGGAAGTTTTGGTGGAGTGTCTCTCTCTGTTTGCTGGCTGGGAGCTGCTGCCGCATGGTCGCACCTGCTTCCACGTCTTTGGGCCTACGTCCATGATGTTGTAGGGCAATCCATTGCCATCTGAAACAGAGGTTTGTGTATATCTGTATATATCCTGTCTCTCAATCTCTCAGTACATCCCTCTTCCCTTAATACCTTTTATTATTTGTTAATATTACTTTCTTAACTTCCAATTCTGTGTGAGTCCTTTTGTTTACCCCTTACTTCCCCTATCTGTCTTTCCCCTGAGAGGGGAGAGGAGGGTAATCTAAATTCCATCCTGTGGGATTTGCGCCCTGAAACCTTAAATGGTGACAACTACACACAGCACTTTATGCCTGATTCATGAAACATAACATACAGAAACAGTGTATGAGTGTTAATGATAGCATCTCTGCCAAACATTGACCATCTTTGAGAAGTCTTTTGGTTCTGCGTATATCTCCTCTAAAACCAAACTTCTCCTTTTCACTGACAGGCCTTCAGTAAGTTACTGTACATAACTGTGTAAACTTTCTGCATTTGGTATCTTGGCAATTAAGTGACCTGTTAATTCACATAAATAAGACACCGAAAATAAATAGAAGTGGATAAAACTTGCATACATTAATATATTCACAACAGTATAATATTAGTTGTGCAACGGCAGTGCCAAATCCTTTATCTCTGTGCAGCACCTGCTCAGTGGACAGTCAGACTTTATCTTTGTGAAATTGTGTGTTAGCTTGAGTTGTATTTATGGCACCCTGACACAATTCTGGCAGAACTGCTAAGTCGTACATTGTTAGTCATAGACTGTTCAATTGTGGCAAAATGTGAGTGGGTTACAAACTGTAATGAATTTATCTTTGAACAGTTCTAAGAGGCTATACGCATACACACAACGTTTAAGGCAGTTGTGCAGCTGGAGACATTAAAAACTGTGCATAAGAGGTGTCAGATGACCTACGGTGACAAGGATTAGTTCTCTATATAGAGGCTTTTGCAGAGTAGGAAAAATAGGGAATGGCATGACATAATTCTAAGACAAAGGAGTTCACTATGAGCTGCATGAACTGCAGTTTAACTTCTGAGCCCCTGACTTTGCAATTTCACTATGTTGTTTTAAACAGACTTCACAAAGCTTTAGGGGCAGAGACCAACCTTTTGTTCAAATGCAGTAATGTACCAGACCACTGGGGCCTTAGAAATGCTGAACAGTGTAAGTAGTGAACAGCATCTTTTCAATTATCTCATTATTTCTTAAGAATCACAAAACGGCCTCTGCTATAAAACTGAGAGCTGCTTCAAGATGAGAAAAGGAAGGTTCCGTAGTTAACAAAATATTTTTTCCTACAATATTTGGGAGCTTACCAAATAGAAATGCAACCCAGATCTTCACTGCCACTTCTGTTTCAAATGTAGTTCCACCTCTTCTCATGCAGCATGAGTGACCCAACTCATAAAATAAACATGACAGAAGAGTGGAGAGATCTTGGTTTAGCTAGTCATGCCAACATGCTAGACAGAATATCAGGATTTGTATAATCTCAAGATGTTGTCACCAAGAGTAAGTAGAGAAATCAAAGGAAATGTTACAGAGAAGCAAAATTAACATCATCTAAATGGACATCAGGTACCATTTTCATTTGAAGCAGCAGCCAGAACACAGATGTTCTTCTGATATATGCTAGGAGCTATTAGACTGAGTGCACCTCTAGGCAACTTGTAAATGCTTTTCACTGAAAGCATTTTCTTGATTTTTTATTAGAGACACTGCCTTAAAGATTTATTTGAATAGTATAGGGACAGTTACCCAGTACTAACACAACTCGTGTGCTACCAGTAAATGCCATTCCAGCTATATGCCAGCCTTGCAAACTCTCATACTATTTTTCATGTCTATGAGGTGCAACATTATTTGACTGTCTCATTTCTGAACAGCACACAGTTCTGCTTTTCTCTATCATTGCGTGTTGCCATACTTACACCTATCTCAATAACAAATGAGCCCCTGATGTTTATGCTAATCAAAATTCATAGCTACAGCTAACTGCTGTGGTGTTATACTCATCTGTGGGAGTAAAACAGGCTGTGGGCCTGATTAGCGATCAGCTGAGCTATCTATTGCTACTAAAAAAATTCTATGTTGCTACTGACAGTCACAGCTCATTTACACCTCATAGGGATAGATGCACAGACAGTCATGAAGAGAAGGTTAGGAGCCACTTATACAGGCTTAGACCATTAAAATGGGCAATGTGAACCTCTATAGGTAAATCATAAACACAGTAGACAATCATTATCACAAAACACTAGGTCTGCTATGTGGTAAAACATTTCCATACATCAAGGCCACTCCAAAGACTCATTAGACAAGGGTAGAGACAAAACACATAGTCAAGGTGTTTGATCTGGATAGAGTAGCTAGAACTAATCTAGCAGCTGTAATCTACCTGGGAGCCAAGGGAGGGAAGTTCAGAGATACGTTTCCACTGTTGTAGTTATTTCTGATGGCTCCACTAGAAGATACTGAAAATTTTAGCCATCAAATTAGTTTAATCTAATGCTGTTAAAAGACATGTCCCCTTACTGATTCATAGAATTACAGAATTGTAGAATTGTCGGGGCAGGAAGGGACCTCAAGGATCATCTAGTTCCAGTCCTGCTACCATGGGCAGGGACACCTCACACTAGATCAGGTTGCTCAGAGCCCCATCCAGCCTGGCCTTAAAAACTTCCAGGGATGGGGCTTCTACCACCTCCCTGGGCAACCTGTTTCAGTGTCTCACCATCCCCACGGTGAAGAACTTTTGCCTAACATCCAATCTGATTCTACCCCCTTCTAGTTTTGCTCCATTCCCTAGTCCTATCACTACCCAGCATCCTAAAAAGTCGCTCAACAGCTTTCTTGTAGCCTCCCTTCAGATACTAGAAAGCCACAATAAGGTCTCCTCAGATCCTTCTCTTCTCCAGACTGAATAGCCTCAACTCTCTCAGTCTGTCTCCATAGCAGAGGTGCTTCAGCCATTTGATCACCCTCATAGCCCTTCTCTGGACATGTTCCAACACATCCCTATCTTTCTTGTAATAGAGGCTCCAGAGCTGGATGCAGTACTCAAGGTGGGGTCTCACCAGAGGGGAGTAGGGGAGAAAAATCACACCTCTCAACCTGCTGGCCACATTTTTCTTGATGCAGCCCAGGATACCGTTGGCTCTCTGGGCTGCAAGTCCACACTGACAACTCATGTCTTGTGATACAGCTCATGGGGTTTTTTTAAGCTATCTATGATGGGTTTTGTTGGGATTAATTTTCTTCATAATAGCTTGTATGGAGCTAAGTTTTGGATCTGTGACCAAAACAGTGTTGATAATGCAGGGATACTTCAGTTTTTGCTCAGCAGTGCTTACACAGAGTCAAGAAACCCTCTGTTTCTCACTCTGCCCTCCAAGTGAGAAGGGGAAGGGAACACATTGGGGACTGCTGATCCTAACTGACCAAAGGGATACCCCATACCACATGTCACTGAATTCAGAAAAAAAAAACAAACCTGAGTGGAAGGAGGAACATTCAGAATGATGGTGTTTATTTTTCAAGTAATTGTTACTGGTGATGGAGCCAGGCTTTCCTGGAGATGGCACAACACTTGCTTGCCAATGGGAAGTGGTGAAGGAATTCCTTGTTTTGCTTTGCTCACAAGCATGGCTTTCGTTTTACCTACTGAACTCTCTTTATCTCAGTCAATGAGTTTTCTTCCAATTCTCTCCTTCATCCTGTTGAGGAAGGGAGTGAGTGAGTTGATGCCTGTGTGGGCCTTAGCTCCTGGATACCACAACATTGTTATGATTTAAAAATCAGTCATGCAGGCCTTTTAAGGGAAAAAAAGAGCTACCCCAAGGGCAGAAAGGTGTCTAAAATTGATACAGGTTGTTGCACGAATAGACAAGGAGGTGGATCTCTGAGAAATATGACACATTTCCAGGATATGATGGGTTTGGAGGGATGAACAAAGCACAGTGTTTTAGGAAGGAAGGAATGCTCCTTGCATATAATGTGTACTTTACATAAAAATAAGGACAGAAAATTCAAGAACCTAAGCAGTTATGTAACTAAGAAAGTTCAGCGTCTAGGAGGAAAACCACATGGTAGAGCAGCTGGCATCAAGAAAGAGCCGGAAGGCTGAATCAGTAGAATATTGCTTTCAGTGCAGGGAGCTATTTACACACATCACATCAGACTGTGATGTTATCTGTGAAACGGCAGAGAGCCATGGCAGCAGTGACCACGGAGCGTTCTGTTAATACAGACACCTGTTCAGCTCTGCATGGGTCCAGATGCAATAGCCCTGCCCAGAGGGAACACACCAATGTATGGAACCAGTGCTTAATGTGTATCTAAGGAGGGCAACATTGAGCTTCACTGGAAATATCACAAAGATCACTTAAATGGCTTTTTGCAATGTGGTTGGAATGAAGATCATGGAAAAGGAGGGACAGCCGACTCTGACACCAAGAAAACTTAAGATCATCAGGTTGCTAAGCATTATGGAAAAACAAATAAGCGAAAGACCCCAAACCCACCCGCACAAAGCTATCACAAAATTCTTTCCCCCACACCTTAATTCTGTAACCTCTGTCACCTGCCTAGTCTCAGAATCT
>WBNM01002534.1:0-74801 GCA_013399055.1 Ramphastos sulfuratus
CATTCTATGATTCTATATTTATGCTGAAGATTTTAAAGTATTGCTGATATATGGGAGGATAGTTTTGTGTAACCATGAGGGAAAGCAGAGGCTGTGAAATTTGTTCTTGTTTGGAATGGGTAACAATAAAACTGTGTTGCCAACTCTCTTGTGACTAAATATTGCAATCACAGAATGTTAGAGTCTGGAAGTGACCTCAAAAGATCATACAGTCCAACTCCCCATGCCAGAGCACAGGTCAAACAGGAACACATCTAGGTGGGTTTTGAAAGTCTCCAGAGGAGACTCCACAACCTTTCTGAGAAGGCTGCTCCAGGCATCTGTCTTCCTCACAGTGAAAAGGTTTATCCTTCTGTTCCCATGGAACCTCCTCTGCTCCAGCTTGCACCCATTGCCCCTTGCTCTGTCATTGTACATCACTGAGCAGAGCCTGGCTCTGTCCTTCTGATGCTGCCTTTTACATCTTTATAAACATGAATGGGATCACCTCTCAGGCTCTTTTTCTCCAAGCCTTTCCTCTGAAGGGAGATGTTCCACTGCCCACAGCATCTTTGTGACTCTCTGATGGACTCTTCAAGCAGTTCCCTGAGGTCCTCCTTGAACTGAGGGTCCCAGAACTCGCCTTACCGTGGCAAAGTAGAGGGGGAGGAGAATCTCTCTGCACCACACACCTTCTGATCCACCCCAGGATGATCTTGGCCTTCTTGGCCACGAGGGCACAAGATGGCTCATGGGCATCCTGCTCTCCACCAGGAGCCCCAGGTCCCTCTCCCCTGTGCTGCTCTCCAACAGGTCACTCTCTGACCTATACTGGTCCATGGGATTGTTCTTTCCCAGATGCAAGGCTATACCCTTGTCCTTGTTAGATTTAATTATGCAGACCTAGGCTTTTCCATTCCAACTTGCATAGCCCCCAGGCATTCCTTTCCTTCCCAAATGTATCTGCAGATCACAGCAGTGAAAGAGTCAGTGTGCTGCGCTGGGGGCCACACTCTTCAACTTGTGCCTACAAAACTGCCTGAGTTTTCTTCAGCTTTTCCTGCTTGGTAGCTGCCTGCCTCCAAAAGCTGTATTCAGGGTGGTAGCACTGGATCAGTATTGACTTCTTGAAGGAACAGCTATTGTCCCAACAGCAGAGTGAAGCAATTTAGCAGCAAGGACCTTTGTAACTCCAGTATCCTCTTGGGAGTTTTCTACCCTAGTATTAATTCAAGGTTGTTATGAATGAAGTGGTGCTTGTGGCTTTGGCAAATGCTTTGGTAACTGGACAAAAGGTGAAGAACATGCTTGGCTCATCAATCATGGGTGAAGTTCCGTCATCCCAGCGTCCAAGTGTGACAGAAACATTAATTTTCCACCATGAGTTCAGGTAAGTGTCTATTCTACATCCTCCCTCACTTACCAGGTTTTGGGGGAACCCAGGAAAATGGCACTGCCTGTCTGAAACCAGGTTCCTAAAAGACAGCAGCAAATTTTGGTTGTGTGAGAGACATGAGGTGCTGTTGCTGTCACTCCTTTAGACTCTCAGCTCAGAGCAACGCCATTCAGCCCCTTTGTGGACTGCTGTGCCATCAGCTGCAGATGCCAGGCAGTCAGAACTGTCTGTGGCAGGAATGCCTGCTGCTGCAGAGCACAGGCTGCTTCTGCAACCTCAGCTTGATGCTCTCTGGAGTGCTGAGAAACATGGCGCTTGTAGGTTCTTGGCACCTGGGCTAGGTAGTCATTGTAGGGCCCTTCCAATTGAGCTGTTCTGATGAGGGGGCTGCCCTGGGTCCTTAGCAGTCTAGGAGCAAAGACACCAAGGTCTCTTTCCTGTGGCCACTGATTTAGCTGGGCAGCTCAGACCATATGTCGCCTAGGAGACAGGTAGGGAAAATGTGGATGCCAAGCTGGTGGTGTTCTCTCACAGGGTTGATAATGCTGGGTATGATTATTGTGAGGGAATATCTGGCTGCTACATGAACTAGAGACCTGTGGAGTAGTCTATGTAGGACACCTAGGGAAGGTTTTTAGATTGGAGATTAGGAAAAATTCCTTTGCTGCAAGAGTGATCAGGGATTGGAAAAGGCTGCCTAGGGAGGTGATGGAGTCACCATCCCTGGAGGTGTTCAAGAGACATTCCTTACTCCATGCTGTAGTCATGCATTGAGGCTTTGCCTTCTCACCAGCTGCATTATGGCAGGTCCCAGCTCTTCACAGCTTGCCTGGGCTCATTTTGAAGTTTGTCAGTGTACCACCAACAGGCACATCAGTGCTGTCTCTCGAATGGAAAGGCAAACCTTTTAGCTACTGAACCACTGCTGGCTGTTGCCTGTCCCTTTTTCTCAGCCCCAGGAAAGTCTTGTGAGTACAAGAAGATACACAGACACCTTGTGCAGAGAGGGGACCCTTGATCAGGTTTACTACTTTGTTAATCAGTTTGATGTCTTTCTGATATGAAAGTAGGGCTGGAAGAGCTTTCCAGTGTCCTAAAAGCCTCCTCAATTGAAGCTCTTTCCCTAAGGCACCAACAGGATTTTTCCCTGCAGGTGGGACTGCCCTGAGATTGCCATGAAGTCTGTGTGGTGTGTTCTGCCACCTGTGCCACAATCAAGTCACCAGAAAGGGCTCTGCCTCTGGCACTGGAATGAATGCATCTTTGCAATGCCTCTCCTGGGCCAGGTAACCACGTGACACTTGACACCTTACCCTTCGGAGCTGTTACACTCTAGCTAGGCTTCTGGCTGTGTTTCTCTTTCACATCTGCCCTGACTCCACAGAACTGCTCCTCTCCAGGATAGCAGTGCAGCTGCCAGGTAAAGCACTGGGAAGCAGTTAGGCTCTATGCACCACTGCCAACTGTACTCAGTGTTTCGTAACAAGTGATGCTGAGACACTGACTGAATCCAGGTTCTGAGAAACTGAGGCTCATCTTCAGCCCATGTTTCATCCAAATGAGACTAACCTTCCCAGAAAGAGAGCCTTCCTGTTACTTGGCTGTGGACTGGATTGAAGGTGGAAGGAGGAGCTGCAGCCACGTGAGATGAATATGCATCACTGTGTTACTAAGCTGGTAATCCCTGTTCTGTAAAGGTGTCAAGCAAAGGTCGTTAAGGTGGAGAAGAGACCCTAGATGTTAGAGACTACTGCAGCAAAGGAAACGTGTGCCACACGGGCATCTCCCTGTGATCTTCTGTGTTCTTTATTTGCCTTCTCAAATCTCTTTGGTGGGCACCAGTAAGTTTGAAGCCAAGAAAATTGAGAAAAGGGTTCCCAAGAAAAGGCCGAAGAATGCTGCTTGAGGTTAGCTTGTGCTTGTGTAAACTGCCTTGGCACTTACCTGCTCTAACTAGCACAAGTACCGGTGCTTATCTGGATAACCTGCAAATATATGTGGCACAAGTGGTTGTGGCTTAGAAGACTTTTTTCCAGGGCAGAAGTGTGTGTGGGGCTAGGTGGCCATGATTAAAATGAACATCTAGGGAGTTAGAGGACAGAGGTGAACTGGAATGTAGCTGTTGTTACAGGGGCAAGTTCTGGTCTGGCCAAACGACTGATGTCAAGGAAATTGAAGGGAGATGAGACATAGCACTGAATCTGTCAATTTCTGTCGGGTCCACAGCTGTCCTGGAACGGAACATTGTCCTTCAGAACATGCCATGCTTCCTGTGTGGGCCCTGTCCATAGTTTTTCACTTATTTTTAGTTCTACCAAAGAAGGAACCAAACCCTGTGTCCTGCAAAATGTTCATGACTCTTCTGATTTGGGGTGTTGCAGGGTGCAGTTAATGCTCTAAAAAGGCTTTGGGATTCCTGGATGAAAGGTGTGATGAAAGAAGTGTATTGTTATTGTTTTAGGGGAGGAATCATGCTAGTGGGTAAGCCTCTGTCACTGAGACTGGCTGGACTTGTTTGTTCTGACTTGCCCATGACTCCTTCCTTTCCTAATTCAGGAGATAAAGCCTCAAGTCTATGCTGAGATGCTGCGCAGTGCACTGTGGTGTTCAGGACGCTGCAGCTCCTGGACAGAGGAGCTGCTTGCAGACCTCTCAGTGGTACCCGGAGGTGAGTGCTGCAGTCTGACTTGCTCCTTTGCTCCTTGGGCAGCATGGCTACATCAGGGGTAGATTTATAGTCTGAGCTTTAACTGAGGGTGTGGGGAGGACGACACAAGCTCTGAGCTGCCTTGAACTGCTTTGTGGGCATCAGCAATCCTAATATTTCACCCTTCCTCTTCACTCAAAATGTACTTTTTCCTCAAGGATTCTACAGCCCCTCTACGGCATGTTATGGTGACAAATCAGGATGGCCTGTGGCCACTGAAGGTTGTGATGGGGAAGCAGGTGAAGAGCCACATGCCTGCACCCCAACTCTGACTTGCTCTTTGCACTAGCGTGGTTAGAATTTGCTGCAGTGAAAGCTGCTGAGCTAAATAGCATGGGACCAGGGGGTCAGCAGAGTCAAACAGGTAACAGTAACTTCATGTACTCTTCTTTGTCTCTGTGAGCTTTGTATACAGTCAGTGAAGTGTTAATCTGTGCAGAATCAGCTTGGAAATGCACCAGATCTGGCGTCAAATCATTTCACCCACCCTGCATTGGAATGAAAATCCAACTGCAAACCCACAAATATTAGAACTGCTTGTTTGGTGCATTACTTCTAAAGTAGGTTTCAACCAGTCAAGGCAGGAGAAAGGGAGGCAGTCAGAACTATTTTCAAAGGCTAAAAAGCAGAGATCCACTGCGGTGTTCTCTAACTGCCAATCTAACAGAATGAGATACTCGTTGATGACCATTGCAGCTGGAAGTGAGTCTGGGGGTAAAGATGCTGTAGAAGCTGAAAAACTTTATGCTAAAACTAATTGCAGTCAGTGGCCATACACTTAATATTTCCTTTACACTTGGATTTATGCAGATTGTCAAGTCCTCATGTGGTGAGTAGCCCTCCTCGTTCTGTTAAAATTTATTTCAGATCATGACAGTCTTTCTCAAGGTGTTGGTTGTAGCAGTCAACTGTAGAAAAATTCGTTATTGATCAAGGCTGTCATGGTTAGGTACCACAGACTGTTGTAGTAGTACAGGAAGCTGGCTCTATCCTGACAGCTGAAGAGTTGCAATGCATGAGAGCAAGGAACCAAGCTGTTGTGCTAATTGTGAAGGAGATCAAGTGATTGGGGAACCCTGTGTGGGCACCATCTTGGCACCATGGATGTGGTTATTGCTAAGCTCTGAGTTAACACATCGCAAAGACCGAATCTTGCTGCCAGTGATAAGAGCAGTGTTTGGAACTGGTGTTGCTGCCCAGCTGAAGTGGCTCCTGGGAATCAGCAAAGCCTTGGTAGAATTGGATGGTTAGAGGAGGAGCTCGGTTAGTGAGTGGCAGATGCATTAGTGGTGTGTTATCTGAGTGCAGAGGGGTGGCATGCAGCAGCTGCAGTTCTTGTGGGGTGTTTGAGGGTGTGGGGAGATCAGACTGATTCAGCGTGACGCATAGAACACACATGTTTTGTTTCCCTCAGCAGGTACCTTCAATGCCTGGAAGTCTCCCATTGTATCAGAATTGCCTTGGGAGGGATCAAACATTGACTGATTTGGGTTAGTAGGTGCTAGCAAGGGCAAACAAGGGTTTTGTAGTACTTAGGGGGCCACTAGCTGCTTCTCTTTCTCTTGAAAAGTAGTAGTACTGAAAAGCAGTAGAGGTTGTCCCTTTCTCTTAGATGTGTGTGTCCTGAGTATGCCCCTAGAGCAAAGGAGTGGCAGGCTAGTGTGGTTGCTTGTGGCGAAGTTGGGAGTGAAATTGGCTTTGTAGCCCTGTGCCTCTGCTGCAGCACTTCTGGTCTAAGCCAGATGTTCCTTGCTGAGAAGGTGCTGGAACACTGCAACAGGTTGCTCAGGGAGGTGGTGGAGGCCCCATCCTTGGAGATACTCAAGGTCAGCCTTGATCACAGAAGCACAGAATGTCCACGGGGCTCTGAGCAACCTGATCTAGTTGGGGATGTCTCTGCTAACTGGAGAGGGCTTGGACTAGATGATGTAATTTAAAGGCCCCTTTCAGTCCAATGCTTTCTATGATTCCATTACAGCTGCTGCCATTCCTAGCCACTCTGTCAAGGTAGATGGATTCAGGGAATCATAGAATCATAGAATGGTAAGGTTGGAAGGAGACCTCAAGGATCAGCTAGTTCCAACCCCCTGCCATAGGCAGGGACACCTCCCACTAGCACAGCTTACTCAAGGCCTTGTCCAACCTGGCCTTGAACACCTCCAGGGAGGGAGCAGCCACAACCTCCCTGGGTAACCTGTTCCAGTGCCTCACCACCCTCACTGGAAAGAACTTCCTCCTAACATCCAGTCTAAATCTTCCCTCTACCAGTTTAAACCCATTGCCCCTTGTCCTGTCATTGCAAGATCTTATAAACAGTCCCTCCCCAGCCTTCCTGTAGGCCCCCTTCAGATACTGGAAGGCTACTATAAGGTCTCCTCGAAGCCTTCTCTTCTCCAGGCTGAAGAGCCCCAACTCTCTCAGCCTGTCCTCATAGCAGAGCTGCTGCAGCCCTCTGATCATCTTTGTGGCCCTCCTCTGGACCCGCTCCAACAGTTCCATGTCCTTCCTGTGCTGGGGGCTCCAGAACTGCACACAGTGCTCCAGATGGGGACCTAGTTTGGATTCTCCAGTTGCACTCAGCAGACCGGCAAATGAGTCTGCTCAGTTTTTCTAGAAACAAGGGCTTTCACAGGACCAGTGGCTGTAGGGATGTACCCAAATCCATCTTCAAATGGAAAACTTGGCCATAGTTATAGACATGGAGAGACTCTTCTCAGCAGATGTGCCACCCAAGGTCTGCCACTGGCTTTTCTGAGTGCTGGAGTAGCAGTGAGCAGAGATAGTGACAAAAATTACCATCGTAAATCTAACACAGGAGGACAGCAGCAGGTCAGGTAGTAGAGGTTGCCAGTTTTCTTCTATACAGAGTATGGCAGAACTTCTGTTGCCAAAGAATGTGTTTTGGATTAATCTAAAAGCAAATCTAGGTTGGGCACTACAAGGGCCTAGCTTAAGTCAAAAATACCAAAGGCACATCAGTGAAGCACAGCAGGGTGGCTGCTCCCTGCTTAGCAGTTTGGTGGCATTTTCTGATCAGTTCTTTGTTACTCTTAGTGAGGCTTCTGGTAAGATGCAGTGGCTCAACCACAAGAGATGGATGAGCTCAGTTTAGTGAATCAAACCCTGTCAGGCAGAGGTGGGAGCTGAACTTTGATCACTTGTGTTGTGAATGAACAGGGGCCTTGAGACAGTTTGGTCTGGGATGAGAGAGGAAAAGTAGCTTGTCACCTGTGCATTGTGCCTGTCTGGCTTTTGGGAAGTGTTCCAGATTGGAAGATGGTGAATTAATTTTTGAGGTTGGTCAGAAATCCAGTGCACAATCCTATCTGTTCTCTCCTTGGATTCAAAAGGAAGAGCATACAATTTTTGCTGTGTAAAATCTCAGTCCAAGCCTTCTTTCTAGTGTGCCAGCAGCTGTCAGTGTAGCTCCATGTCTGTTTCAGTTGCTGTCCTGTATCACGGCTATGTTTAACATCTTTAAACAGGACTGTCTTTAACTCTTCATGAACATAGCTGTTTCCAAAATAGTTCAGACAAGTGGATTTGTTTCACTATTGAATAACTTTCTGCTGATCAAAACATACAGTCTTTGGCTCAGAGACAAGGTTATCAACTAGGAAACTTACTATTTTGCATTTCCAAACCCAAATGGACTGAGACATGTAGCTGGTAGATGCCACTGGCTCCTTGTCTTGGGCTCTTGAGAGTAAAGTGTGTTTCAGATGAGAACAGGGCTTGCAGGAGGAGCCCAATGTTCTTCCTTGGTACTGTCAAGGTAAGCAGTTTTGTACTGAAATGAAAGCTCTTGGGTGTGAAACCTCTCTCTAATTTGCTGCAGACCAAAAACTGCCAGACACAGGCCATGACAGGGTGGCCTTCAGAGCAGACAGGATACAGTCTTTGTGGTCTCTTGGCAGAGTTCTGCTTTGTATCCTCTTGAGGAATGAAAGTTCTCCTCCTCCATGCTGGAGGACAAATATGTTACTGAATTTCCCTGTCTGACTCCTTGGGAATTAATTTGCTGGAGTTTGGCAGTAAAAAATTCAAAGCATGTGGTATAAGGAGGGAAGAAATGTGAGGCATCTACCCAGTCAGCTGTGATGTTGGGGGTCTTCTGAGGAGCACTCCTGTGTGTCAGGCAGTGTTTCTTTGCCACAAAAAGAAAGGATGCATCTGTGAGCAAGGTTGATGAGATCATCTCTGCATTCATCAGCACCAAAGGGGATAGGT
The DNA here is from genome assembly GCA_013399055.1 of Ramphastos sulfuratus. Taxonomy (NCBI): domain Eukaryota; kingdom Metazoa; phylum Chordata; class Aves; order Piciformes; family Ramphastidae; genus Ramphastos; species Ramphastos sulfuratus. Next base: position 8,313 of record WBNM01002534.1, read on the forward strand.
GTTTTGCTGTCTGGGGAGTGTTGTTAGGTGGAGCAGAGTTCCCTTGGTTACCTGAGTGCAGAGCTGACCATGCTTAGGTCTGATTCCTGAGCAAGGGAATCCACCTGTAACTGAACTCCATAATTGCAGAGATGGATGTTACAGGCACAAGAGTCCCTGTCAGGTGGTTATTCTGGTAGGGCATAACATGCCTTCCCTCAACAACCAAAGGGCAGGGGAGGTGAAGGAGATGTCTGGAGGTGCAATGAGTGTGATTAATGACTGAAGGCACTAAGGAAGGGCCCCCTGCACTGGTACAGGTCAGGGGGTGACCTGCAAAGAAGGACCTGGGAGTGCTGGTGGACAACAAGTTCCCCACAAGCTGGCAATGTGCCTTCATGGCCAAGAAGGCCAATGGTATCCTAGGGTACATTAAGAAGAGGGTGGCTAACAATTTGAAGGAGGTTCTTCTGCCCCTCTGCTTTGGGGGGTTCAAGAGGATGGAGCTAGGCTCTCTTCAGGGATGCCCAGTGACAGGATTAGGGGCAATGGGCACAAACTAGGACATGAAATTCTGTCTGAACTTGAGGAAAAACTTCTTCCTGTGACTGTTCTTCCCTCCTCTAGAGACTTCCAAAACCACTTGGATGTGTTCCTGTGTGACCTGATCTAGGTGACCCTTCTCTTAAGGGCAATAATTGGCTGCCCATGAGGTACACTGCAATTTTGTGAGCTGGGACTGTGGAAGGCCCCGAGCTGTGAGATGAGGATGGGAATATTTCATGGGAGGCTGCAGCATGCTCAAGAAAATGAGGCACAGTAGTCCCACTGCTCTGAAGTTGTAATCTGAATCTCTGCAGGGCTCATGGCTACTGTATACAGTGATGGTGAGAAGTGGAGGCCTCCATGAAACCAGTTCAGCTCTAGTTTGTATACTATGTGCTTATTGAGATCCCAGAGAAAGTAATCTTGGCCAGCAGGGGCTTTCAGACTCCTGTCAACAGCCCTGCAGTCTGTTTTGTAGAGCCTTGGCATCAGCGAGCTGAGCCTGTCAGGTTGGGAGACAGCTAGGTTTGCAGAAAACTGGGACTGTGCTTTGCCATCCCTGAAGGTGTTTCAAAGAGGTAGAGATGTGGTGCTGAGAGGCCATGGTTTAGCACCAGCCTTGGCAGAGTTAGAGCATGGTTGGACTGGGTGAGCTTGAAGGGCTTCTCCAACCAAAGCCATTCTGTGATTCTATGAGAAAAGCTTGTGTGTCTTTGTCCGTGTCAAAGTTCTGAACCCTTCTATAGGATTGCTTTTGGCTTTCAGCAAGTCATTGAGCCTGAGTCTTACTGTCATGTCACATTTACACATGAGTAGCTATTTACAGAATCAGAGAATCATTTTGGTTGGAAAAGCTGTCATCGAGTCCCACCTGACACCACTGTGGCCACTAAACCATATTCCCAAGTGCCACGTCCATACATTTCTTGAACACCTCCAGGCACAGTGACTCCACCACCTCCCTGGGCAGCCTGTTCCAATCCCTGACAACTCACGCAGCAAAGAAATTTTTGCTCATCTCCGACCTAAACTTCTCCTGCTGCGACTTGAGGTCATTTCCTCTCATTCTATCACCAAATACTAGGGAGGAAAGACCAACCCCCACCTCACTTTAGTCTCCTTTGAGGGAGTTGTAGAGAGCAGTGAGGTCTCCCCTCAGCCACCTCCTCTTCAGGCTGAACACCCCCAGTTCCCTCAGCTGCTCCTCACCAGACCTGCTCTCCAGATCCTTCATCAGATTTGACCTTCTCTGGACCTGTTCCAGCCCCTCAATATCCTTCTTGGAGCGAAGGGTCCAAAACTGAGCCCAGCATTCAAGGTGCAGCCTCACCAGTGGCTCACCTCTGACAAGCTGTCTGACAGGAAACAGGATGTGGTCCTTTACAACACACATGTGGCTTTGGTGCAATAAATCTCCAAATCCTGTAGGGGATCAGTAGCTGTTACGGTTCATAGTGGCTGAAGTGATCTCAAAGGTGTCTGTTACATGGCATTTCTGGTAGCCTGGAGTATCCTTGGTGCAGAAGTTACTTTGTCAGCCATGAATTATGGCAATTTAAATTTATTAAATAAAGAATTAATTCAGTTCATGCCTCTATGTTGGCAGTCAGCTGCACTTGAAGTCTGTGTGGTGTTTCTTGATGGGATGTTGTATTGCTTGTAGAGACCTGCACAGCTCTAGGCTTCTCTCAGGGATGTGTGTGAGGAAACAAACCCAAGGCAGAACACAGGAAATTCTGACTAAATATAAAGAAAAATCTTTTGCTATGAGGAGATCGAAGTGTGGATCAAGGCTCCTGAGAGACTAGGGCTTCTCAGTCTGACATTGAACACCCTAAAAACTCGACAAAGCCTGGAGCAAGCTGCTGTAGTGGGGACCTGATTCAAGCAGTTCAGGTGCACCAAGCTGAGGTCCTTCCAAACCTACCACACTCTGGAAGGTTTCTCAGCTCAGGTAGGCTGTGCCAGCTGTGATTTGGCTCAGGATGTGCTGTTGCCTTTAACAGAGTTGAATTTCTCCATGTTGTGTTCTTCACTGCAGGTTGTGATCCTGATGGAGAGAGCAAGGAAACACTTGGAGCCATGGCAGATAGCAGCCATTGTTGTGTCCGTGGTAGTAGGCCTAGCCCTCATCATTGGCTTGCTGACATTTTTTCTGTGCCGTGGTAAGTGCATCACCCCTTTTGTTGTCACAAGTCTTCAGCAGTCTGTTGTATTTCCCTTGTTGCTGAGGATTTGGGTGTGCACTTTACTCCTGGGATAGAATTTACAGGAGAGAAAGCACTGGGCCCTATCACAGACCCAAATCGATTAGAAAAACAGCAATAAGAGTTACAGTACTTCCTCAAATCAGGGATTAAAGTGTTGTTCTTGTTTTGTTTCTTGTCTTGCCTGGGTGCCTGCCACTGGTACCCATGGTTAACCAGAGACCAGTAGTCTCCTGTGTAAGCCAGGCTTGTGGCTAGCACTCAGGCTAGGCATTGCAAGTTGGGCCTTGAACAAGGTCTGTGCAGAATCTCAACCTGGAGATATTCCAAAAAGAGAAGGGGCAGAGCTTTGGGCTTTTTGGACCCCAGGTTGTCCTGGAGTCCTGGTTGCTAAGGGCCCAGTTCTGGAGCAGATAAATGAAGCCAGGCCATTCCTTTCCCAGTCCCTGAGACAGCAGTGTGAGAGGTTTTGAGATGCCTTCCTCCTAGTGTGGAGCTAATCCTGTTGCTGTCTCGGCTCACCCAGAGGCTGGAAAGCTTGCACTAGGACCCTGGGGCCTGTCTCTGCCATTCTCTCAAGAGACAGATTTTAAACTTACCCTGGCTGCTGAACTGATGAAAACACTATGGGCCTGCTGCCTCTCAGAGGGACAGGGAGGTTGCCAGAGAGCAGCTAGGTAGGGAGGGGTGAGTGTATTAGCTGAGGCAGAAGGGACACATAGAATCATAGAATTGTCAGGGCTGGAAAGGGCCTCAAGGATCATCTAGTTCCAATCCCCATACTGTGGACAGGGACACCTCACAGTAGATCAGGTTGCTCAGAACCTCATCCAACCTGGCTTTAAAGACCTCCAGGGATGGTGTGGAGTGTCTTGTGCTCTGCTCGCCTCAGGACTGATGAGAAGAAGATGGTCCCTAGGGGAACATTGTCATGGGTGTAATTTATTGCTACTTGGGATGGTCCTCAAAGTGAGCCCCTAGCTGGTCCCATGGAGCAAGAAGATGCTCCAGAGTCCTCATTTTCCACAAGTGCTGCTGACAGTAGTTCCACAGCTGAAAGGGTCGCAGGCAGACTCTGGGAGCCGTGCTTGTGCCATGCTGTGTGAGCTGCTGTGCATGTCTGAGGTGCACTGCAGGAGCTCAACCACCTCTTCTGCTCTTCTCTGCAGACCAGGACCGGTACTACAACGCATCCTTCCTGATCACCAATGTCAGGTACAACTCTCAGTATGAGAGGCAGACCACGGAAGAGTTCAGGCACCTGAGCCAAGATATTGAAACCATGGTAAGCTAACACGTTTCTTTGTCTTTGCCTGAACCGTGTAGAAGAGTTCTGCAGTTCTGGAATTGGAGATAGTTAGAGATGCTTGTGCCTCAGCCTTATGCAGCTGGCCTTGACTTTCAAACCTTGATGGAGTGGGCTGCAGATACACTGCTGACTGTGTGCAAGCAGATGGTGGGCACAGGTGCTGTCTGTTCGAGCAGTGCTGTAGTGGAATGGGCACTCAGAGCAGAAGAGACAGCAAAATTGACCAGCTTAGCTGTTTGTCCATGTTCTGCATCCTCCGATGGCAGTTGGATTGGAGATGTGAAGGCATCTTCCTGTGCTCTAAGGCTCACAAGGTTGTTATAACTTGAAAGGATGTGCGCACCACAGCTGCATTTAACATACTCTTTTTCTTTAACAGATCTCTACAGTATTCAAGGGTTCCTTCCTGAGTAAAAGGTACATCAGGTCCCATGTTTTCAGTCTGAGGTGAGTCTTGTGAAGGTCAGGAATAAGCAGGGATGTGATAAACAGCCTTTCACCCCCTGACCATATGGAGCAAGCTTGGTGGTTTGTGCTTGGATGACACCAGCAGGATGATGAAATCCTGACTGGATGCCTCTCTCCTTCAGCACTCACCACACCGAGGGCTCAGTTACCTTCAGAGGTCAGCAAGGAACAGCAAGCAGGCCTTATGCTTCTGCACTGATTACCTGTGATGTAGTAACTGAATTAGTGGGTGACCCCAGCCTTCACTACTGGTTAGGGGCTTGAGAAATGTGGTCAGCTCTTTATTCCATTTAATGCTTCCTGTGGAAGCTCAGAGTAGTATAGTGTGCAGCAAGACATGACTGTTCTCCCTCTGAAAAAATCTGAAGGAATAAATGGTTCCACTGTGAGATACCTGGATACAGAAGTGAGGGAGGGGGTCTTGAAGAGACTGGGGGGAGACCTCATTGCTCTCTACAACTCCCTGAAAGGAGGTTGGAGCCAGGTGGTCTCTTCTCCCTAGTAGCAGGTGACAAAAGGAGAGGAAATGGGCTGAAACTGTGCCAGGGGAGGTTTAGGTTGGAGACTAGGAAAAATTTCTTCCCTGCAAGAGTGGTCAGGGATTGGAACAGGCTGCCCAGGGAGGTAGTGGAGTCACTGTGCCTGAAGGTGTTCAAGAACTGTATGGACATGGCACTTCAGGACATGGTTTAATGGCCGTGGTGGTGTTGGGTTGATGACTCGACTGGATGATCTTAGGGAAGTGAGACAGGTGTCAAGGTCCTTTGTGAGATCTCTTAAGTCTTTCCTATCTCTGCAGTAATTGTGTCACTCTTGGCAGTAGCACCCATCACCTCCCCGTGCTTCACAGTACTTTGGGTTGCAGTTGTGTTTCTGAGGCTCAGTTCTGCTGTTAAACAGTGTTCCTTAGACAGCAAAGAATGCCAGACAAATGGCACCAATGTCCTTCACAGAACTTCTGGGCCTACCTGTCTTTGGATGGAAGAAGTAATTTCTTTATCATGTTCCTCATGCTTGCTGCCAATTTCTTTCACCATCCTCCCCTATATTGTCTGTCATCTGGAATTACAGAATTTGGCAGTCAGACTTCCGGCAATCTCTTTGCACCTTTTAGGTTGACCAAGTATTGCATTTCTTCCAAGCTTGTTTTCACTACAAGATACTTGTTGTGTGACTAGGCACTGGGCCAGCCAAGCTCTTCCTTTCTTTTGCTCTGGGCTTCATTTGTTTTTCCTTCTCTATTGGTCTAAAATGTTTGGTCCAATCCTTCATACTGGCAGTAAGTGACCTTACCTTGCTGGGGTGGCTCAAACAATTGGGATTTTTGTCTCTAGGTGCAGTGGAGCCAACTGGCTAAGGAAATGGACAAGTGATATATGGAAAGCCATGCAAAAAGACCTTTATAACTGTTGTTTAAATGGCTCTTAGGAATGGCCTGTCAGGCATCTGTTGAAGGGTTCTGACTTGAGGTTTGAGAAGTGGACCAGTACGAACTCTATGAGGTTCAACAAGTCAAAGTGCAGGGTCCTGCATCTGGGTCAGGCCAAACCCAGACTGGGTGCAGAGTGGGTTGTGAGCAGCTCTGCAGAAGGAGACTTGGGCACGTTGGTGGCTGAGAAGCTCACCATGAGCCAGCAGTGCCCTCATGCAGCCTAGAAGGCAGCTGAGCTGCAGCAAGAGGAGTGTGGCCAGCAGGGCAAGAGAGGGGATTCTGCCCCCTTCCTCTGCTCTGCTGAGACCACACCTCCAATACTGCATCCAGTTCTGGTGTCCTCAGCATAAGAAGGACAGAGCTGCCAGAGTTGAGTCCAGAGGAGGCCACAAAGATGAGCCAAGGGCTGGAGCACCTCTGCTATGAGGACAGGCTGAGTGAGCTGGAGTTGTTCAGCTTGGAGAAGAGAAGACTCCAGGGGGACCTTAGGGCTGCCTTCCAATACCTGAAGGGATTCTACAGGAAGGCTGCAGAGGGAGTTTTCACAAGGATGTTTAGAGACAGGACAAAGGGAGGATGGTTTGAAGCTGAGGGGGAGCAGGGTTAGACTGGATCTTAGGAGGAAGTTCTTCACTACAAGGGTGGTGAAACTCTGGAATAGGTTGCCCAGGGAGGTTGTGGATGCCTTCTCCCTGGGGGTGTTCAAGGCCAGGTTGGATGAGGCATTGAGCAGCCAACTCTAGTTGAGAGGCACCCCTGGGCATGGTGGGGAGGTTGGAATAGAGGATCTCTGAGGTCCCTTTCAACCTGAGCCATCCTATGATTCTGTAAACTTGCTATGTTGTTCCTACTGCAATCTGTCTTACCAACTATGAGCTGTGTGGATTCCTCCTTCTCCTTCTCAGCTGTACTACATACAACAGTTCCCATAAAGTTCCCTCTAGTCATTGTTCCAGTGAGCACCAAGCCTTTTGCTGCCTTTTGGTGTCTCATTGTCCTTCTCGTGTGCCCAGCACTGCTGTCTGTTCTATACATCTGTGCAGACCTGTTCTAGTACAGAGAAGGCAATCAGTGCAAAGCAGAACAAAGAGGGTTAGTGGGCAAAGAGGGAATAACACCACCTTGTTTTTGTGGGTCTGCAGCCCAGATCCTGGTGGAGTGCTTGCATCTGTGCTCCTGGTATTTAAATTTCCCTCTGCTGACAGCGAGGCAGCGACCTTGGGTCACGTCAATAACGTGCTGCGCAGAAGGCTGAGAGCAATCTCCTCACCCTTGAGCGTTGACCAGTCCACCCTCAGCCTCACAGGCAAGTGCCTTAGGTTTGTGGGTGTTGAAACATGTTCCTCATACTTTGCTGTTCTTAGCATAATGAGTTTCACTTTAGTATGCTGTTACGGACTGTTCTTGTTCTTCTGCCCTCTCGGAATTGTGTGCCTCAGCCAGCGGTAACTTAGAAGCATAAAGAGAGCTAAAGCTCCGACTTATGAGTGTGAGCTCTCTTCTGTGTCTCAGACACTAGCTCTGCTGAATAACACTGTCCTCCCTTCCCAGTTAAGCAAAAAAAAGGCACAGATTGGTGGCTAGGAATTAGCAGACCAGCACACACATTGATACAGGAACCTGTATCAGCAGGTATTGAAATGCAGAGTCTTCAAGCTGTTAGAAAACTGCAAGGCTGAGATTTTTCCCTTCATTCCCTGCCACTTCCTCTGCTTCTTTGACAGATTGTCATAGCAAGTGTTCTTAAAATTCTGAGGGCAGTAATCCTCTCCCATCAATCTGTTGCTGGTTACCACTGGAATCTATCAGAGGAGCTTTTGTAGGAAACAGTCAGTAGAGTTCCAGTTCAGCTCCAGTCAATCCCAGCACATCTGTGAATGCTGCTTTGACCACCTTGCCTTAGTGAACCTGCACATGTGGGGATTTAGATCATGCACAAACAGTAATGCATGTAGATGTTACCTGGACCTGTTTGCAGTCATTTGCTGTTTCTGTCAGCTTGGAGCTAAGACAAAAAAAAGGCTTCACTGAACCTCTCTGACAAAGCAAATCACTCATTTTCCCATACTTCCATTCCATGCAGCAGTGGAAGACACTTAGTGTTTGCTGGGCACAGGGAGCTTGTGCTAGTTCATGTAACAGTGTGACACGCACTTACTGTCATCTGTGCTTTTCATTGCAGAGCTGAACAAGGAAAAGGGAGATAACCTTTTAAACAACTGTGAGTACAAGTGCTTTGTGGAGAAGGTCTAGGGGTATGGGGCTAGAAATTCTGTGTCATAGAAACATTTCAGTTGGAAAAGCCCTTTAAGTTCCAGTACAACCATTTTCTAACTCTACCAAGGCTGGTGCTAAACCATGGCTCTCAACACCACATCTCTGCCTCTTTGAAACACCTCCAGGGATGGGGACTCAATCACCTCCCTGTGTAGTCTGTTTCAGTCTTTGAGAACCCTTTCAATCAAGAAGTTTCTTCTAAGATCCAACCTAAACCTTCCCTGTTGCAAGCTGAGGCCACTTCCTCTCCTCTTCTCCCTTGGAATCTCTCTGTTCCTGGGCAGAAGAGACAAACCCCCATCTGGCTACAAATTTCTTTTTGGTAGTTGTAGAGAGCAATGAGGTCTCCCCTCATCGTCCTCTTCTCCAGACTAAACAATCCCAGTTCCCTCAGCTGCTGTTCACCAGACCTGTTCTCTGGACCCTCCATCAGCTTCGTTGCCCTTCTCTGGATCTACTCTAGCACTGTAGGAGGCACTGCTGTGGGTGAAAGTTGTGTCCTGTCACCTCTGCCCTGTTACACCTGTGCCTGCAGCTGTGAGAACCCTTTCCAGAGCAGCTCCCACGTTTCCCACAGTCATCTGAAGCAGAGGTGCCTTTCCTTTGGCAGGTTGTGGGATCCGGAGAGAGGCCTTCTCCTTCACGGGAGTGGAGAGGATCATTGGTGGCCAGCGTGCACAGGACGGGGAGTGGCCGTGGCAGGCCAGCATCCAGCTTGATGGCACCCACCGCTGTGGTGCCTCAGTCATCAGCAACACCTGGCTGGTGACTGCAGCCCACTGCTTCAGAGGGTGAGTTACCAGCACCTGCCTCAGGCTCTGGTGTGCTCTGACCTTTCATGGTGCACTAACACATCTGTCTGCTGGAGGATAATGAAGTTTGGCTCATCTCTGTCCCATAGGAAAATCTGGCCACATTGATGCTTAGAGAGCATCTCCCTTTGGGGGATCTTGTATTTGCATGGCTGTGACATAACCTCCACTGTCTTACAGAGGAAGGGAGCCTCGCAGGTGGACTGCCAGCTTTGGGATTCTGCTGAGGCCTCCAAAACAGAGGAAATTTGTCAGAAGGATCATTATTCATGAGAACTACAGCGACTTCACACTGGATCACAAGTATGACGTGGCAGTTGTGGAACTGGCCTCTCCTATCGAGTTCACAAGTGACATACACAGTGTCTGTCTCCCTGAGGCCTCTCATGTTTTCCCAGCCAACACCTCCTGTTTTGTCACAGGCTGGGGAGCTTTGGAGAATGATGGTGAGTCTCTTCCTTTCCTGTGTCACATCACACATATACCTGAGAAGGCTGCAGCTAGCTTTATGGGGTTCTTTGTTGACTCTGGGTGCCTTGGGCTTGCTGTTTGATGGGTGCATGTGCTAATACACCTATGGTTGGACTTGAGGATCTTAAAGGTCCTTTCCAATCACAACAATTATGTGATTTTGATCATACATGTGTGGACTTAGTTCAGTTTTATCTAGCTTGGTCAGTTTATTGATGTATGAGGGAAAGACCCCAAAGGTTAGTCTCTGAGGAGTCAGAGCAGCTGTTTTTCATTGCTGCATGCACTGTGCTGGTTAAGTACAGTCTATTCTCTGTTTGCACTGGCCAAGTCCCTGTGGGATTAACTCTGATGTGAGTTCTTTTGCCATTCATCTTTGTTATAGATGGATCATGATGTCACAGATGGATCATGACAGTTTTCATCAGTTATTCTCTCTTTGTTCCTGACTCAGGCTTTGCCCAGTGGCCTGAGCGAGCTTTAGTTAAATTAGTCCATATCAGTGAGGTCAGAGATGATAGGACTAAAAAGCCATTTCTGAGAGCTATTGTGCTTCACAGCAGACTCCTGGAGTGTGCAGTGATTGTCCAAAGCTACACTACAGTTAACCAAATAGACCTTTTCAATCATGCCAAGGACATACCTTGGATCCTACAGCTGAATTCAACAGTGAGGCACGTAGAAAAATCTTTGTCCATAATACTAATTATATCTGGTGAGGATGGAAGATGGGAAAGGGCTATTATGTTTTGAGAACAAGTGAAGGACTTTGGCTGGGAGGAAGGAAACTTTCTTCTTTCTAAGACATTGCCTAGGTAACTCTCTTCATTGCCTGCAGTGGCAGAAAAGCTGTAGGAAAATATGGCTTCTCCTGATCCTTGTGTGATTTTGGTTGCATACTCTGTCTGAAAGTCCTAATGCCACTTCTCCTAGGCTCTAGCGTTAATCAGCTTCGACAAGCAGAAGTGAAGATTATAAGTACAGACACTTGTAATAGAAGAGAAGTGTATGGTGGAGCAATAACACCTGGAATGTTGTGCGCTGGATATTTGGAGGGACAGGTGGATGCCTGCCAGGTAAGTCTTGTTGTAAGTAAGAGTGAAAAGGAAATAGGTGGGGTGGAATGTGACATTCCTTAGAAATAAAATGTACTTTGGGGGCCTACAAGAAAGCCAGGAAGAGACTTTTGTGTGGCTTGTAGAGACAGGATGAGGAGCAATGTCTTTGAGCTGGAAGAGAGGAGATTGAGACTGGAGATTAGGAAGAAATTATTTACAGTGAGGCTGGGGAGACACTGGAACAGGGTGCCTGGGGAAGTTGTGGATGCCTTCTCCCTGGAGGAGTTCAAGGCCAGGCTGGATGAGGCCTTGAGCAACCTTGTGTAGTAGGAGGTATCCCTGCCTATGGCAGGGGGTTTGTGACTAGACGATCGTCAAGGTCCCTTCCAACCTAAAACATTCTGTGAATGTATGAGTCTTGTTTAAGTTTATGGGGTTTAGTATCCTAACATGTAAATGAGTAGCTGTATGGCTTATGGGCTGAAGCCTTCAGTTAGGTGCTTGGGTTTTGTATCTAATGAAGCTGTGAGAATACAGTGGGAGAGACTGAAAGAGACATAGGCTGTCAGCAAAAGTGCATGTGGAGGCTGAATTGTGGCTGTGGTCTGGAGGCAAATTGCTGTCAGGTGTAACAGAGCAGTCTGAGGCTTACTGCATTAGTGAGGGGAATGCTGTTTATTGCCTCCTTGCCTGTTGGCATTTTTCTCCTTAGGGTGACTCTGGTGGACCACTGGTGCATGCAAACTCCAGAGGAATCTGGTACCTTGTGGGAATAGTGAGCTGGGGAGATGAATGTGGCAAAGAGAATAAACCAGGAGTGTACACACGAGTGACTTACTACCGAAATTGGATCCACTCCAAAACAGGCATCTGAAGGCTGCAGCAGATCAAGGGCTGTGGGCTGTGGACAACGATTCCTCTGGCACATTCTGCTCTGTGGTTACCCTCTCAGCAACTGCTGGCTTAGCTTGTGGTTCTGTATCGAGGGCTGAAAAGCTCAGAGTAGCCTGGGGCTTGAAACCGGTTTGGCCTACAGCCAGATAGGAAGGGGCTTGAGCCACATGGCAGCTGTTCATTCAGGAAGTGCTATGCCAAAGGGACAGCGGCCTTTGTCTGCATGCAGTGGACTGACCCTTTTTCCCTCTGTGCCCAAATGTCTTGCCTCTGACTTGAAAGTCAAGCCATGCACTTGAGCTCAAATAATCCCTTATGAGCACCCAAGAGAAGTTATCACTGAAGGATGGCCTGCCCACTGGCTGTGTGCTCTCGACGCCCGGCCGAGCTGCAGGCCAACCACAACCCAGCCCCTGACTCCAAGGCTGCTGCGCTCCTGAAGTCTCTAGTGAAGAACAGAAGACAGCTTAGAGAAGTCCTGGTTCCTGATATCACATCGGACTGTTACCTAGAGGAATAGAGAGGTTTTCCTTGCTGTGTTGTCCTGAAAAAGGAATTGGTGTTGAATACCAGCTTCTGCCCACCTGCTCTGAACAAGTGTGTGTACAGCTACTCATCGCTTCACCTGAACAGCCCCTACTGAAGCACTTGCCCTGAGGATGATTGTTGGACTTGAGACCAAATCTCACTTTACTTTCGTACCAGTCTGTTGTCATATCAGAGTATTTGACTGAATTGATCTCTACCTTTAACTTTCCAGATTATCTTGTTCTGAATAAAAGTTCTTGGCTTTTTCTGCAGGATAGAGGATTCTAGCAATCTTGGTGTGACCACTGCCAAAAAGAACCCCCAAAACTGCATCCTGAAGCCCCAGGCTTTTGTGTTATATTGGGAGTACATGTCTCCTTCAAAGCAGGGCATCCCTTCTGGCTCACTCAGCCAGTAATCTAATGTAAAGCTCGCTCTCCTCTCTCAAGAAGTAGGAATTCCCTGTCTCACTGCCAGACCATAGTCAGCCCATCTGATCTCAACCACTCAACTTCAGATTCTCCCTGCCTTCATGTTTTCAGGAGCCCCATCTGTCAGGTAGATCTCAAACACTTTCTATACCTCAGCAGCAGGACACACCTGTTCCTTGTCAGGATGGCTTCCTTCATGTGTCTGCAGACTCTTTCCAAAACTTTGTGGTTGCTGATCCTGAGGACAGCAAGTGCCGTGGTCTTAGATGCTAGATAATAAGCCACTTAATTGGTCTTTTTTCCCCTCGATGGTCAGAAGAGAAAACTCAGCAAAAGAGATACCAGCCACACTGCCAAGGCCTGGAGTTGGTCCAGCATGGCAACCAAGCAAGAATCTTATGCCAGGCTAGGAAAGGCAAGCAGCAGACTTTTGCCATGCTCATAGTAAGAAGATCTGGGGGAAGCAGATCCTCAGTGATTCCAATCTTAGGATCAAAGTATTGTCCAAACTGAGTACAAGTCAGCTGGTAGTCAGTGGCAGTTCTGGGGGACCGCCTTTGGAAGCAGGCAGCTTGCTGCAAATGCTGCCAAATAGGAAGCAATCCATGGAGTCAGAAGTGTCCTGGTCGTGTCCTGTAATCTGATTGGTGCCAGTGCAAGGAGCCCTGCTTTCCTAGCACCCCACTGGAGCTGCTGGACTTACTTGGATGCCCAGAGAATGTCTGCATGAAAGAAGAGGGTCTGCAATTGTTTTCTGTGCTTGTGTGTATCAGGAAACCTGACACTTCTCAGGGAACTTTTCTTGGGGAATGTTGTGAGCTTCAAACCCAGAATTTGGTGGCTTAATTTCTGTCTAAGGAATGAGAAGTGTCACATTGGTTGCCAAGGTCTGAGCCTAACAAACCTCACTTAAGTTGCCTAAACAGGACATGCCTTTGAAGTGTATTGCTTGCAGAGGAGTCTTTCAAGTGGTGTGCGAGAAGTATATATGATTTCTTTTCTTGACGGTAGCAATTAGGACAGTGAATTAGATTTGATCTTCATGAAGAAAAGCATCATTACAAGATGCCATGGATTTCCAGTTCTCAAAGCACTTCAGGCTTGGTTTGTCAGAGGGCATTTCCCCACCCCACTGCATTTCATTGTAACTTGGAAACCATATTTTTAGGGTTGCAAACCCCAGCTATCTCACTGGTTCTTCAAAACAGGTAAGTATGTCCACAAAATTCTTTCTGCATCTGTGAACTTTCTAGTTGTGCTTATTTTGGGGAGAAAATCAGACGACCTGAAGCATTTTTCTCTGTATCAAAGGCTGCAGTAAACATGGTTCTCCAAAGTGACTGGAAAAGTAACTCATCATTTGCTTAAGAAGCTCCCAGTTCTGAGCATCTATTCTGAGAGATGCAGTACCTCATGCACCCCACTGCTGAGTGCTAGCACACTGCAGTCAGGAGGAATGGGGCTCAATTTAGTGTGCACTGCCTTGTGGAGCTCTCCTGACGGTGGCTGAAAGAAGTCTTCTGAGCTGGTTTCTTCTGAAAGCAATGTAGTTTGCTTGCTCCAAGGCCTCTTGGTGATGCAAAGCAATATAAATGGGAGCTGTCAAGAAGAGCACTGGAAAGAACACTTCTCATCCAGTGGGAGTGTTGGTGTGGATAGATGTAACAGGTCTGAATCCCTTATTTGTGGCACAACCACACTGATATCAATATTGTCTGAAGTTTCCTAGGGGAAAATATGAAAACCTGAAGCAAACTGAAGGCAAAACCTTTCCTGTGAGGCTGCTGGAGCCCTGCAGCAGGCTGTTTAGAGAGGTTGTGGAGTCTCTGTCTTTGGAGACTTTCAGAACCTACTTGGATGTGTTCATGCGTGACCTGCCCTAGCTGACCCTGCTCTAGCAGAAAGGTTGAACTGGAGGACCTCCAGAGGTTATTTCTGTCCCCCAGCATGCTGGGGCTCTGTGATCTGTAATGGAGGCAGCCCAAATGTTTAATTTGTTTGAGGTGCTGGAATATTTGTATTTAAGCTGTAGTCTCACCTGATTGTGAAGCCACAAGCTTCATCTTCTTTCAGCCATATTTTTGTAGGAATGCACATATTCCATATTGATTTATATCTACTATTATCTATTTTATTGGGTTTGCTTTCATTAAAGTAGGGTGTTTTCCCAACCCATCAGTTTCTCTCCCTTGTTTCCTTTCTCTTCCTTTTGGGAGAGGAGAGAGGTGGCAGAGAGTGTCTGGCACTCATTTAGTGGCCAGCCCAGCCCTAACTCTTGACACATTTGTCTAATGGCTTTATGTAGTTTTCACCATCTGGTTTTCATAGAATCGTAGAATGGTAAAGTTGGAAGGGACCTCAAAGAATCCCGACTAGTTCCGACTCCCTGCCATAGGCAGGGACACCTCCCCACTAGTACAGGTCACTCAAGGCCTCGTCCAACCTGGCCTTGAACACCTCCAGGGAGGGAGCAGCCACAACCTCCCTGGGCAACCTGTGCCAGTGCCTCACCACCCTCACTGGAAAGAACTTCCTCCTAACATCCAGTTTAACTCTACCTTCTTCCAGTTTAAACCCATTGCCCCTTGTCCTGTCATTGCAAGACCTTGTAAATAGTCCCTCCCCAGCCTTCCTGTAGGCCCCCTTCAGATACTGGAAGGCTACTATAAGGTCTCCTCGAAGCCTTCTCTTCTCCAGGCTGAAGAGCCCCAACTCTCTCAGCCTGTCCTCATAGCAGAGCTCATCCAGCCCTCTGATCATCTTCGTGGCCCTCCTCTGGACCCGCTCCAACACTTCCATGTCCTTCCTGTGCTGAGGGCTCCAGAACTGCACACAGTGCTCCAGGTGGGGTCTGACAAGAGCAGAGTAAAGGGGCAGAATCCCCTCCCTTGCCCTGCTGGCCATGCTGCTCTTGATGCAGCCCAGGACTCGGTTGCTGTCTGGGCTGCATGCGGACACTGCAGGCTCACGTTGAGCTTTTCATCAACCCAGACCCCCAGGTTCTTTTCCTCAGGGCTGCTCTCCAGCCATTCACCACCCAGCCTGTATTTGTGCTTGGGATTGTGCCTACCCAGGTGCAGGACCTTACACTTGGCCTTGTTGAACTTCATGAGGTTGGCTTGGGCCCACCTCTCCAGCCTGTCCAGGTCCCTCTGGATGGCATCCCTGCCCTCTAGCAAGTTGACTGTGCCACGCAACTTGGTGTCATCTGCAAACTTGCTGAGGGTGCACTCAATCCCTCTGTTCATGTCACTGACAAAGATGTTAAACAGCCCTGGTGCCAGCACTGACCCCTGAGGGATGCCACTTGTTTTGACTCATTAGAAGAACATCATAGAAGAAGAGCATGACTATTAGAAGAGCAAAATGGCATCCAGACTTGGACAAAATTTACTCATCTGGCCAGAGGTTAGCTCAATTTGTGTGCAAGTAAACAAGTCTTGTGTCAGCCACTAGAGGGTGAATGGCATTGCCCAAGAGCTGTAAGCTCTTGGCGGCTGGTGCTGATCTGCTGGAGAGGTGTTCTAGAGGCAGCAGGTCCATGCAGAAGTGCTACATAGTTGCCTTGCAAAGCCTGAGGAGGCTACAGCTGTCCAGCACGTGGGTGAGTTTCAGTCTTCAACTTCATCAGAATGCTGACAGCGGATGGTTCTCTCTAGGTCTGCTAGGCCTAGCTTGCTTCTCTGCCACACCATAGCCAGACCCATGTCCTGTGGCAAGACAGGCTGGAAAGGCCAGTGTCAGATATTGTTGGCATCATGGGCCTGTTTTTGGAGCTTGTCTGCCTTCCTGAGAACAAGGCAGCTAAGAGTGGTAGGCATGGTGAGATTGATCAGAGTTTGCAGTGGTGCACAGCTACTCTTTACATTGGCCTCCTATCATGACAGCTAATAGAATCATAGAATAGAGTCTTACAGTCACAGGACTGATTTGGTTGGAGAAGATTGAGTCCAACCATTCTCTAACTCTACCAAGGCTGGTACTAAACCATGGCACTCAACACCACATCCATGCCTCTTTGAAACACTTCCAGGGATGGGGATTCCGCCACCACCCTGGGATGCTGGTTTCAGTCTTTGAGAACCCTTTCATTCAAGAAGTTTCTTCTGATATCCAACCTAAACCTCTCCTGGTGCAACTTGAGGCCATTTCCTCTTGTTCTCTTTAGTCACTAAGGAGAAGAGACCAACTCTTACCTGGCTCCAGCCTCATTTCTAGTAGCTGTAGAGAGCAAGAAGGTCTCCCCTCAGCCTCCTTTTCCCCAGGATAAACAATGGTTCTTGTAGATCAAAATCACCAGATTTCTTCTTGTTCTACTTCCCATTAGGAGAGGAAGCACCATAGGCTGAGCTAGAAGAGCCACCCCTTGATGAATGCAATATGCTGGGTTTTGTTAATCCTGGTCTAGAGCACCTCAGAGCTGCAGGGATTGGAATTTGGGATTTTCTAAGAAGGTAAAAAGCAGTGCATCAGCCTGATTGCAGGAATGGGTAGCTGGAGAGCAGTGGATGTTGTCTACTTTGAATTCAACATTACTTTTGATGCTGTCTTACATAACGTCCCTGTAGGTAACCTCATGATCAGTGGTTTAGATGATGAGACCATGAGATGGGTTGGAAACTGGCTCAACAACAGAGCTCAGATTTGTGATCAGCAGCCCAGAGTGCAGCTGGAGGCCTGGGGCAGCTCATCTGCTTTATCTGTAAGAAATCAGGTTTGTGACCACCAGAGGGTCCTGGATAGAATTATAGAATCACAGAATTAACCAGGTTGGAAAAGACCTCTAAGATTGAGTCCATCCTATCACCCAACCCTTCTAATTAGCTAAACCATGGCACTAAGTGCCTCATCCAGCCTCCTTATAAACACCTCCAGGGATGGTGACTGCACCACCTCCCTGGGCAGCCCACTCCAATGGGTAATCACTCTTTCTATGAAGAATTTCTTCCTAATGTCCAACCTAAACCTGCCCTCGTGCAGTTTGAGACTATGTTCTTGTGTTCTGTCACTGTGTGCCTGGGAGAAGAGACCAACCCCTGCCTGGCTACAGCCTCCTTTCAGATAGTTGTAGACAGCAATGAGGTCTCCCCTGAGCCTCCTCTTCTCCAGGCTGAACAACCACAGCTCCCTCAGCTGCTCTTCATAGGGCAGTGCTCCAGCCCCCTCACCAGCCTTGTTGCCCTTCTCTGGATATGTTCAAGCACCTCAACATCTTTCTTAAATTGAGGGGCCCAGAACTGGACACAGTGCTGAAGGTGTGGCCTGACCAGTGCCGAGGACAGGGGCAGAATGACTTCCCTGGTCCTGCTGGCCACACTATTCCTGATACAGGCCAGGATGCCATTGGCCTTCTTGGCCACCTGGGTACACTGCTGGCTCATGTTCAGTCTCCTGTCGACCAGTACCCAAGACATACACAAGTCTAAGAGATGGATAAGTCTAGATGGATCCCAGAGTCCTGAGGGAACTGGCCAATGGAGTTGCCAAGCCACTCTCCATGATAGTTGAAAAAATTCTGGCAGTCAGGTTAGGTTTCTGGAGACTGAAAGAAAGAAATATCACACCCATTGTTAAAAATAGGCAGAAAGGAGGAATCTAGGAACTAGCAACCTGTCAGCCTCACCTCTCTGCCTGAGATCATGGAACATATCTTTCTAGAAGCTGTGCTAAGGCACATGGAGGAGATTCACAGAATCACAGAATTAACCAGGTTGGAAAAGACCTCTGAGATGATCAAGTCCAACCTATTACCCAGCATCATCTAATCAACTAAACCATGGCACCAAGCCCCACATCCAGTCTTTTTTAAACTCTTCAAGGGATGGTGACTCCACCACTTCCCTGGGCAGCCCATTCCAATGGCCAATCACTCTTTCTGTGAAGATTTTTTTCCTAGCATCCAGCCACAACCTACCCTGGCACAGCTTGAGACTGTGTCCTCTCATTCTGTCACTGGTTGCCTGGGAGAAGGGACCACCTGACTATAATCTCCCTTCAGGTAGTTGTAGACAACGATAAGGTCTCCCCTGAGCCTTCTCTTCTCCAGGCTAAACAACCCCAGCTCCCTCAGCCATTTTTCATAGGGCTGGTGCTCCAGTGCCCTCACCTTGTTGCTTCAGCCTTCTTGCCCATTGTTGAACATGTTCAAGCATCTCAACATCTTTCTTAAATTGAGAGGCCCAGAACTGGACACAGTAGTTAAGCTGCAGCCTAACCAGCCATCATGGCTTCACCACCAAGGGCAAGTCCTGCCTGGTCAACCTAGTGGCCTTCTGTGATGGAGCAACTCCATCAGTGTTCAAGGGAAGAGCAACAGATGTCATCTATCTGGAGTTCTGTAAGACCTTTGAAGTGGTCACACACAACTTCCTTTTCTCTAAAATGGAGTGATAAGGATTTGATGGATGGACTGTTTGGTGGGTGAGGAATTTGTTGGATGGTTGCACCTAGAATGTATTGGTAAGTGGATCAATGTCCAGAAGGAGATTAGTGACAAGTTGTGTCAGGGGTCTGTACTGGGATCAGTGCTGTTTAGTATCTTTGTTAATGACATAATGCAATTGAATGCACCCTCAGCAAGTTTGCAGATGACTCCAAGCTGAGTGGTGTGGTCAGCAGCCTGCAGGGACAGGGTGTCATGCAGAGGGACCTGGGCAAGCTTGAGAAGTGGCCCTGTGTGGTATCAGCCTCATGAGGTTCAGCAAAGCCAAGTGCAAAGTCCTGCCCTGTCAGTCCAGGCTGGGGCAAGAAGGGACTGAGAGCAGCCCTGGGGAGAAGGACTTGGGGTACAGGTGGGTGAAAAGCTGGACATAAGCTGGCAAATATGTGCTCACAGCCCAGCCCTGTCCTGGGCTGATCCCCAGCAGGAGCGACAGGAAGGGGATTCTGCTGCTCTGCCGATACATGCTACCCCCATCTTTGAAGTGCTAGGGCCAGCTCTGGCACCCTCAACAAAAGAAAGACATGGAACTGCTGGAACAGGTGTAGAGGAGGTCACAAAAACAATCAAAGAGCTGGAGCACCTCTTCCGTGACAACAGGGTGAGAGGCGTTCAGCCTGGAGAAGACCTTATTGTGGCCTTTCAGTACTTAATGGGATGCTACAGCTCTCCTGCTTTCCCTCTTCCAGTTGCGCCCCTGGGCAATCCCTTCCTTGAGGTAGAACTTGCCGTCAGCTGAGCATCCAGACTGTTTTAACTGCAGAGAGTTCTTTGGAAGTCATTACAAACAGTCCACTGCCTGCTGTCTTAACACATCTCTGACCTTCCCCAGACCCTGTGGGCCACCTGCAGTTTTCACCCTTTGGATTTGCGAGCCAGACAAGCTGGCACTGTTCTCCAGGCCAGCAGAGATGACCTGATCTACATACCTATGGGGACTGTTACTGGGTTCGTGCCTTCCCCAGAGGACAGGCAGATGGAGAGGTTGTACTAGGAAATAATGTTTCCTGTGCTGGAGAGTGTTGAGAACATTAAAAAAAAAACCAAACCAAAAAAAAACCCTTTTTTTTTTTTTTTACTGTGAGAGTGGCTTAACTTCAAACAGGTGGTCAGGAGAGATGGAGTCTCCATCCTTGGAGATACGCAAAACCCAGCTGAACATAACCCAACTTCCCCTGTTTTGAGCAGAGATTTTGGACTGCACCATCTCTGGAGTTTCCATCTCAGTTTAAGCTGTGATTCTGTTCTCCTGAAGTGCCTAGCAACTCCAGGGAAGGGCACATGGTGATGGCTAAGTGGCAGGTACTGTCTCAGATGGGCTGACTGCCCCTCAGCTCTTTCTGTGATGGATAAATGCTCTGATAGGCAACCTGGAGAAGACTGACACCAGGTCATCTTCATGCTTGACCCTTAGATACAGTACTTACTGCTGTTGTCCCGGACCTGTCTAGCACTGTTACCATTGATTGAGTAATCAATGAAAACAGTAGGACACAGAAGGGCAAACAGTCTGTTCTGTGCCACCCAGGCAAAGAATCAAGAGTCAGCCAGGGCGGAAGGCCCCACAGGGAGGCAGTAAACCAAGGGGGGCCCTCATCTGGTGCTGACCAATCTTGCCAGAAGCACTTTTCTGTCAGAGATTTTTCTGGCATTTTTCTGTCAGAGATCCTGAGCTGTGGCTGGAAGGACAGCCAGAATTAAAGCAGCCGCAGGATGGAGGCCTTGGGTTTCTGTCTAATTTAGCCTCTGAAGCCTCAAAGGCTGATGCAGTGTGTGAGACATCAAAAACTTGCCCACAAGAACTAAACTGGGGGGACGTTACATGTTGCTGCTGTGCCTGAGCAACTGGGACACAACAGCTGTGGCAGAGAGCACCTCAGAGAGCCAGACTCTCGCTTCCACAGGGGAAGTCAGCTGCTAACTAATAATATGAAATCACAGAGCAGTTTATGTTGGAATAGACATTAAAGATCACCTAGTTCCAACCCCTCATGTCACAGGCAGGGACACCACCTGCTAAACCAGCTTGCTTAAGGCCCGGTCCAACCTGCATTTGGACACTTCAGGCTTGGAGACTCCACCACTCTGGGCAACCTGTTCAATGCCTCACCACCCTCATGGAGAAGAATCTCTTTCTAATGTCTCATCTAACCAAAATCAAATCCAAACTAACGCTGTTCTGGTGACATAAATAGGTAGAAAAGTCTTGTTTTGAGTGTCTTGACTTCTGCAGAGGTCTGTAGTAGTGCTCCCAGTAAGTCTTTCTGGTTCTTCTGATGTCTGAAATGCTGCTGCTGCTCTTTTGTTCAGTTTGAACTGTAGAGGTTTTCCTTTTATCTCTATGTGCCTTGTTTCTTTGTAGGCCTAGCCCAAGCCATACAGAGCTTTCCCATCCCTTGGGAGATGCTCGTTTCCTGACTGGGAGGAGGGGATTTGTATCTTAGATGTAGACAGCAGTTTGATTGCTGGACAACACCTGGAAGAAAATGCAGGCTGGCCTGTTTCATTGTAGCAACCAAGCAGCAGCTGTGGCAAACAGCTGCAGAGGACAGGCACCTGTGTGCGCCCTCTGTGCCTTCCATGGGGTGCCAGGCTATGAATTCTTCTTTACTGACTCTGGCAGTGGGGGACTTCTGCTGTCTCAGGGCGTTGCCAGCTCTCCTGGGCTGGCCCATCTGGCTGCTGCTCAGACGGGCGTAGCAGTTTCTGTTAGAAGGGCCCTGAAAGGAACTAATTGGAAAGCAACCAAAGGAGCACAGATCCACACTGCAGAGCTTGGAGCCACAGCATCTGAGAGCCTCAGCATGCTGTTTAACAAAGAGAAGCATGGGCATGCCGTGTCCTGCACCTGGCTCACAACAACCCCAGGAATGGTCCAGGCTTGGAGCACAGTGGCTGGAAAGCTGCCAGGCAGAAAAACTACCTGGGGATGCATATTGACAGCAGCTGGATATGAGCCAGTGTGTGGCCAGCAGGAGTAGGGAAGGGATCTTGTGCCCCTAGACTCATCCCTAGTGAGGCCACACCTTGAATACTGGGTTCAGTTTTGAGCCCTCACTCCAAGAAGGACAGTGAGGGGCTGGAGCAGGTCCAGAAGCTGGTGAAGGGTCTAGAGAACAGGTCTGGTGAGGAGCAGCTGAGGGAACTGGGGTTGTTTAGTCTGGAGAATCATTGTTTATCCTGGAAAAAAGGAGGCTGAGGGAAGATCTCATTGCCCTCTACAACTCCCTGAAAGGAGGTTGCAGCCAGGTTGGGGGTTGATCTCTTCTCCCCAGTATCGGGTGGGAAATGGCCTGAAACTGTGCCAGGGGAGGCTTAGGTTGGAGACTAGGAAAAATTTCTTCCCTGCAAGAGTGGACAGGGACTGGAACAGGCTGCCTAGGGAGGTGGTGGAGTCACTGTGCCTGAAGGTGTTCAAGAAACGTGGACATAGCACTTTGGGGCATGGTTTAATGGCCGTGAAGTTGATGGTTGGACTTGCTATTTTAGAAGCCTTATGATTCTGTGTCATAAATCAGGCTCTGAGTGACTTTTTATGGCTGTTGTAGTTTTTTGTTTAAGAGTNACTACCTGGGGATGCATATTGACAGCAGCTGGATATGAGCCAGTGTGTGGCCAGCAGGAGTAGGGAAGGGATCTTGTGCCCCTAGACTCATCCCTAGTGAGGCCACACCTTGAATACTGGGTTCAGTTTTGAGCCCTCACTCCAAGAAGGACAGTGAGGGGCTGGAGCAGGTCCAGAAGCTGGTGAAGGGTCTAGAGAACAGGTCTGGTGAGGAGCAGCTGAGGGAACTGGGGTTGTTTAGTCTGGAGAATCATTGTTTATCCTGGAAAAAAGGAGGCTGAGGGAAGATCTCATTGCCCTCTACAACTCCCTGAAAGGAGGTTGCAGCCAGGTTGGGGGTTGATCTCTTCTCCCCAGTATCGGGTGGGAAATGGCCT
This sequence comes from Ramphastos sulfuratus, assembly GCA_013399055.1. Taxonomy (NCBI): domain Eukaryota; kingdom Metazoa; phylum Chordata; class Aves; order Piciformes; family Ramphastidae; genus Ramphastos; species Ramphastos sulfuratus. Next base: position 31,106 of record WBNM01002534.1, read on the forward strand.
GAAACTGTGCCAGGGGAGGCTTAGGTTGGAGACTAGGAAAAATTTCTTCCCTGCAAGAGTGGACAGGGACTGGAACAGGCTGCCTAGGGAGGTGGTGGAGTCACTGTGCCTGAAGGTGTTCAAGAAACGTGGACATAGCACTTTGGGGCATGGTTTAATGGCCGTGAAGTTGATGGTTGGACTTGCTATTTTAGAAGCCTTATGATTCTGTGTCATAAATCAGGCTCTGAGTGACTTTTTATGGCTGTTGTAGTTTTTTGTTTAAGAGTGTGACAGACTTAGGTTATCTTACTTTACTCTTTTTAAAGCAAAATGGGCAGTAAAATAGTAATGCTCTTGCTGAACTGGAGAAGAACACAGAAAGGTTGTATTTTAAAAACGTGCTGGAACAGATACAGCATACGTGAATCCTTAACACCTAATACAGACAGAGGATACATAAGAATTCCCCCAAAACCTTCCCCCCTGGCCAAACCAAAACCACCAAAACCCCAGTGCTCATTTTGTCCCATCCCCGTTGTCTCCCAAATAGGCCTAAAGCAGTCCAAAATTTGCAGCGGCCTCAAAGGCCACAGCCTACAGGGTACTCCTACATAGTTAAGTAGTTACCAGATAAGGACCCCTCCACAGAGTTGAAAGGAAAAAGGAGAAAAGAGGATGAATTGACCTTGCTGCTTACTTTTAAAGTGTTTGCAGGATTATGGGATTGGGATAACAAAATTATGATATCCAGGGCAACTAGTTCATCCCCCGGGATAGATCTTGGTCTGTGTAGTTTTTTTTTAGGAAATCTGGGATAACCTGGAGTCCCTCAAACTACCACAATGGCTCAGGATAAAGGACCTGCCTTCTCTTCTTGCTCTACTCTGACGCTGGCTCTGGAGAGTCATTCTGTCCTTTAAGTGGAATTTCTGGTGTTGGTTTCCTACCTAATGATCGTTAAAAGCTGTGGCTGGGAATTTCCTGTGGGAAAGTATGGGGTAATGAACTGACAGCCTTTTTTTTTGTCAGGCCAGGAGAGCTGTGTAGCATGTCCACAGCCTGAAGTTACAAAGTATGAAGGAATGCATCTCACTTAGAGCTTCACCTGAATTTTGAAGGTGGAGTGCAACGTGCCTTTGTGTTTTTCAGGAGAGGGAGGCCTTGAAGCTGTCAAAGTGTGCTGATGAAACAGGAGTGGCCTTGTCCTCAGGAGGGATTTCAGCGCAGTGTACCACTTTGGTCTTATCAGATACTCGCAGAATCACAGAGTAACTGAGGTTGGGAGGGATGTGCAAGAGTCCACCTCCTCAAACCCCCTGCTCCAAGCAGGTCTGATGGGTTCAGATTGTTTGAGGCCATGGTGTTTAACAGCACTTCTGTCAGCTGTCAGCTATTACTGGCAAGAAGGGATTGACCGCTGTCTTTGGACTAAAACTCATGGCCTGGGTTGAGTAACTGGTAGAGGCAATTATGTAAAGCATCTGTGCTTATAAATTCCAAAGATGTTATTGCTATGGGGCTGGCAAAAAAACTTCTCTGAAGGCGTTCTTCACCTCTACAGCCCAGGAGCCTGTGTAAGCATGCAAACACAAACCCAGGCAGGCATGCAAACACAAACTCAGGCAGCCTGTTATTACCATTCCTAGGCAAGCAGTCTGTCTGTCTGACCGGCTGGGCTGACTTTGCAGGGTTAATTTTTACACTTTCATTCACAAAAATCCTGTGTACCCACATTCTGGGATTCCCACCCCAGGCTTTGATAGCTGGTTTCCCTACTGCTTCCCTGATACTAAGCTAAAAAAAGTTGGTAATTGCCTTAGCTTCCTGAATAGCCCCATCAGACCAAGCACTTTGCAGCTTGCTGATTCATTATGCAGAAAATTGGTTAGTAATCATTGTCTTTTTCTGGCCTGCCTGTACTGTTCGTTGTTCCTGGGGGGCAGGTACATGCAAATTGATTTTTACACAAGTGTATGTTCTTATTTTCCCCTGGTTTCCAGGACAGTTAATTTTGTTTGAAGCTAAAACCGACCTCCTTCATAGATTCATGGAATGCTTTTGGTTAGAAGAGACCTTAAAGATCACCCAGTTGCAACCCCCTACCATGGGCAGGAACACCTTTTGCTAGATCGGGTTGCTCCAGGCGCCATCCAACCTGGCCTTGAACATCTCCAGGGAGGAGGCATCCACAACCTCTCTGGGCAACCTGTTCCAGCTCACTGTTCCACCACTCTCACTGTCATGAATTTCTTCCTAATCTCCAGTCTAAATCTCCCCTCTTCCAGCTCAAAGCCATTGCCCCTTGTCCTGTCACTACAAGTCCACGTCAAAAGTCCATCCCCAGCTCTCCTATAAGCCCCTTCAGGTCCTGGAAAGCTGCTATTAGGTCTCTCTGAAGCCTTTTCTTCTCTGAACAATGTCAACTCTTGCAGTCTGTCCTCATGGGGTGGGGGGGAGCTGCAGGTCGGAGGTGCTCCAGCTTCTTATTTTATTATGCAGATCACAAAAAAATCTTGATTGTAAGGAAAATCAAATCACACGTGTGGAATATCTCTATTGTTTTGTGCTCTGGTATACCAATAGGGAGGTCTTTCCTAGTGTGCTCTGAAAATTAGCAGACGTTCATTCATCTGCTGTCAAGACCCTCCCTCTACCACCACCCTCTGAGGCACTTTACAACCCTCTATTGTAATGAATTCTCTTTGCCTCCACAGAGCTTTGCTGCAGAGGCCACAACCTCAGGGAGCTTTTGTCTCAAACTCTAGATGTTAGCTGAGACCTGCTCCTGCTGGAACATGGATTTTACTTGAACTAGGTGGGCAGAGCTGGCCTTAGAGCTTCTGGGCACATCAGGGGAAATGCTCTTCATCTTGCAAGGTAAAGACTTGAAGCGTCGTCTGTTCTAAGTGTTCTCGACCTAGGTTTCAGGGCACCTGATTAATAAGTACTAGTGAAGAAATCCATATCAGCAATCTGCTCATGGTGCTGCCAGCTGTGCTCTCTGTGAGCAGGCTGCTGTGCAACACTCAGCCTGACCATTCTGGGCAGAAATTTCTGTGCCCTTATCTGCGTTACATTCCAAACAAAGTTAAGTTATTTTCTGTTCTAGGAGTGAGTCTTGCAAGGATGTCAGGTTCTGTGATCACAGGATTAAAAGAAAGGAAAAAAAAAAGAAACCAAGGAATCCAAGGTATTGTCATGACTTCTGGATTGATTTGGTTTGTAATCAATCCTTAGTTCTTCTGGAGTTCCTGGGGGTGTGAGGCCTGTTTCTGGGTGGAAGAGGGATTGCCTTTGTGCAGAAAATTGATTGAGTTTTACTAACCTTGAAATAGAAAAGAACAAAGCTGAGGGAAAGGAGAATCCCAGAGGAGGATGAGAGCTCTTGACAGATAACTATATTCAATCTGTAAAGTCCCCTGGAAAGCAGGGAACTCTAGCAGGGCTTTTTCTACAAGGAGCTAGGTGAAGCAAAAAAAAATTGATTGATTTGATTAAAGCAAAGGAAGAAATCAGTCTTAGAGAAACAGGAGAAGCTGTGCAACACCACTCAGCTTTTCCCACTAAAAATGAGCTGTCCCTACAACTGCAGCAAAGTGCCTCTGAATGGGTGTTTTTGGGAAAATATGGGAAAGGACCTCTTGAGCTTTTTTTTTTTTTTTTAAGTTTTGTTTTGTTTTTCTCTCTCTGTTGCTGAGGGTTTTTTGTTCTGGAATGTGAGAAATGTTCCCATAAAAATGTTAAATGCTGAGACTTCATTGGTGAACCAAACACTTCAAACTGTTTGGCACAAATTGAAGCGCATGAAAGGCTAGAAACTAGAAGTTTAGTTTCTGGCAATTTTCCTTTTTGGTTTGGGATTTTAGATGCGAGCACAGAATTTCTCACTGAAGAATATCCACCTTCCCCCCTCTCCAGCCAGCTCTGAAGGGTCACGTTTGTGCTGGGAGAAGGGAATTCCAAGCAGATTGGTGGCCATTTTCACCGAGTAAGCATTTTCCACAGGCGGGGTTATGCCAACCATTAAGTGACTAACGTGTAATTAGGAGGCTGGATACTTATAGTTGACATGTCCCCGATGCCAAGGAAGACCAGGGTAGCAGTGGAGGAGTGAACACTGAGGAGAACAGGCTGGGCTGACCAAGCCATTGGTGCCTGCAGGTTGTGTTTGGCCTTTGTGTTGGCTGTGTCGGGAGCCCGAAGGCTCAGCACCGCGGGCAGTGCTGTGCCTCTGCTGTGTGGGCCTTGCAGCAAGCGCAGGGCAAAAGGTGCTGTGGGCCTTGCACTGAGGGCAGGACAGAAGGTGCCACTTGGAAGAAGGCCTGCTGGAAGCACGCGGGCTGGGCAGAAAGGGAGTGCTGGAAAAGGGAAACCTCACGCGCTTCCTGTTCTGCCGCAGTGAGGAACGAGTCTTCTTGCCTGGGCCGGTTTATCTGCTCTGTCCATCTCTGCCTGGGGAGCTCTTTGATGCGGAGCTGATCTGAAGGTTGCAGTCTCCTTATCAACTCCATGCTCACCTCTGCTTGTTTTCACGCTGAAGTTGGCTCCCTCGTTTTGCAATAACCCACAGGGTGCTGGGTGTTGCGCCAGCCGTGCCTCAATGAAGGATCTTCATTCAACACCTTTCCCTTCCCATCACACCAGTCAATGCGACTCCTGCGTTTTCCAGCCGCATTCGCTACGTAGCCCGGACTTCAGTCGAGCCTTGGTTGGTGGTCAGAAGGGCTACCAGACCTACCGGGACCTGCCATGGGACCTTCAAAAGTAGGTGGTGTGTCTTAACTCAGCAAGTCTGATTTGGAGATGCAGTGGGTGTAAAGGATACTGCCTGTGGGATAGCTTTAGAACTTTAAGGACATTTATAGACCCTGAAAAGGAGTTAATCTGTTCTCTTGGCCTAACCTTGGACCTTACTGCTCTCTCTGCTCCCCTCATACTTTTAGATCTAGGGCACAGCATGGACCCATCTGGAATGTGCAGCCTGAAAAGGGGAAAGCTGAAGAGTAAGCTTCAGGCTGAAAGGGGGGATTTGGGTGTTGTGGTTGGGAAGGAAAGAATAACACATGGCTGGAGTGAGAAATGCAGAGGGGAATCCTTTCCTAGCATGGCCAGCAGCACAAACATTTGCCTTCTCTTTATAGAGCAAATGGGATGGCTTAGATGGACAGCTTTCCTTGCCATGATTGTCTTATTCTGCCTCAACAAGCTTTTATTGCTCAGTGCAGAATCTGGGAAATTATTTTGTGTCAAAATCCAGTGTTAATAACGTGATTTTGGGGAAACATTGGTTTTGCTTAGGTTTGGTTACAATATTATTTCCCTCAAATCCTGAAAAAAGTCCAGTTAAACTAGTGATGGCAGCACAACTCTGAACAAGCAGTATTGTGCTGAAGTGTTTTGTCCACTCAGAGAAGCTGGATCTTCTCAGTTTTTCTTTGCTGTAGTAATATTTAAGATGGTGCTGGAAAATTCAGAGCATTTTTACAAAACTGAGTCTCCCAGCTGTGAGACTCTGCTGTGCTTCCTTGGATCAGAGCAGGACCTGGTCATAAATATCCAGCAAGTCCCCTGGAATTTCTCATTTCTGTTGAATGCTCTGGCTCCTGGTTCCATGTGGCAACAGGACATGTTCAGTCTCCCTCAAGATTGGTTCTGATTGTTGCCTCAGTAATTGACAAAGATTGAAAATATAACCTCAGAAACAAGAATGTGGAGTTATTGGGGGGGGGGGGTTAACATTGATAATTTGGTGGGATGAATGTATTTTGGGGGAGATTGTTAGAGACTACAACATTGATCTGCTCTCTGGTACTGCTTTGGGTGAATGGCTTGGGGGGTAATTGCAAGACAGTATTTCTAAGAATTGGAAAGGTTAATTATTTCTGGATATACTGAAATAGAAACATGGATCCTCTACTGACAACGTTTGTTTTTGTGCCCACTTCAGTGCTTTTCTCCTTTTGCAAGGACAATACAGAAGGGCAAAAGAGCTGGTGAAGGGTCTGCAGAAACAGGTCTGGTGAGGAGAAGTTGAGGGAACTGGGATTGTTTGGTCTGGGGAAGAGGAAGCTGAGAGGTGACCTCATTGCTCTCTACAACTCCCTGAAAGGAAATTGCAGTGAGGTGGAGGTTGATCTTCTCTCCCTAGTATCAGGTGACAGAAAGAGAGGAAATGGCCTGAAATTGTTCCAGGGGAGGTTTAGTTTACAGATTAGGAAAAATTTCTTTCTGCAGGAGTAGTGAGGGATTGGAACAGGCTGCCCAGGGAGGTGGTGGAGTCACCATCCCTGGAGGTGTTCAAGAAATGTGTGGCCATGGCATTTGTGAACGTGGTTTAATGGCCATGGTGGTGTTAGGTTGCTGATTTGACTCACTAATCCTAGAGTTCTATTCTAGCTGAAACAATCCTATGGGTCTATAACATTTTAGTTCATACTGACTTTATCAGAAGACTGAGTTCAGCTTTTAGTTCTGTGGTCCCCAGTGCTACCCAAAGAATACCCTCAATACCCTTGTTGAATATCCATGCCCTAAAAGCTCTGCTGCTTTAGCTGTCAGGTGAAGGAGAAGCCCCATCAGCTGTGCACACCAGCTGGTGCGTGCTACACACAGAGGACAAGTGAGAGTCCTCTCATGGACAGAGTGGGAAAGCTATTCCCTGTTCTGCTTAGATGTAAAGCCAGTTGCCAAGTTTTGTTGATAGCAACAGGGGTGTAAATAATCTTAATCGTAGTGTACTAGGGGGTAGTTAAAGGACCTGTGTCTAGTTTGGTTGCCTCCTAGTTAGGAGAAGACTTAGTTGTGTAGGAGTTGGTTAGATCATTGTAAAATCTGCAGGATGTTAAGGGTTGTGTGTTGGATAATTGAGTATTTACACATCTGGCCAGGGATGGAGGCTGCCTACTCTGAATCAAAGCCCCTGTGCAGTCTGTGAAACATCCAGAGTTCTTTGCCGGGCAAGGGCATAGACCTGAGTGTGGAGCCTTGCTGCCTGAATTCATTGTGCTGTGCCTTGGTGTATTGTAGCAGTGTTGCTTCAGCTTTAGTTTTATCTAGTTCCAAGATGCCTCCTCTCACATTTCAAGCTAAGCTGGAGCACGTGCTCTGTAAAAATCCTTCAGGAAGCAAAGCTACTAAGAAAGACTGGGTGGAGTAGATAGCCTTGCTGTTATTGTCCTGCCTCTATTGTGCTGTGTCCTGCAGTCTAGGAAGCAGTGTCCTACCTGCAACTTCCTCATGAAGCCCTTGTGCCCTGGCAGGGTGAGGTACAGAGTGGCTGCTGCAGTATGTGGTAGTCTACAGGTAGGTGGAAATGCAGTGCCACTTGCACCAGTTTGTCATGCAGGAGCTGGGCAAAATGAGCGTAAATTACAGAGTGACGAGGTGTAACAGGAAATGGATACCAGCCTTGCTGCAAGGACACTCATGTCCCATTGGCATCAGTGGGAGTTAACCTTGATTATTGCAGCAGGCATCTGTGGTTCCTGCATGGTACCGAAGAGAAACCCCATACTCTCAGTTTGCCCCAGAGAAGATCCAGATACCAGGAAACCACAGTGAAGTGCTTTGGGCTCTGGTACACTCCACACCTGATTGAACTGACATGGAATTGGTACCGTTAGTGTTCCTTTGCCATTTTAGACAGGAAAACCAGAATGAGAAAGAAAGTCCTCATGAGCCTTAATATTCTGTCATCATAAGTGAACAAGCCCCAGTGGACACCCAGCAGCTTTTCTGGCCTCTGCTGGTTCCTCTTACAGAGTGCCACAGAAGTGCCTCATGCTATGAACTTTTACGGAGAGTTTTATGTTTGGGCATTTTGGGTCAGCAGATAGCTGCTAAGTCATTTTGTGTCCATCACATGGTCCTTTGAGTCTGCATTCCAGGTTACAGAGAGATCTTCATCGTGAATGAAGTCAAACTGACACACAGCTTAGGATTGCTTAAATGTCATGCTTCTGATAGAAGATGATCAAAAAAGCTTCATGTGACCTCACTGTCCCTCTTGGAGTGAGGGCTCCAAACTAAACCCAGAATTCAAGATGCAGCCTCACAGAAGAGCTGCTCTGTTGTGTCAGACTTACAGAACTCTTCAGGAGAGGTCTGAGCAGGGTTGGTGTGAGTGGAGTTGGTTTCCAGTGACACTTCACATAACAGCAAAGAATATCTTTCACAGGACAGACTGACCCCTGTCCTGTGAGCACACTGCTCTGTGTTCATATCTTGCAGGGACTGCTAAGGCTGAGACAGAGCATTTTCTCTTCTTTTCTTCTTCTCACACTACCTCAATAAAAAAGAAGCACCATCTGTTCTAAAACTGTGGAGAACATGGATCTGTCTAAACATGCCTCTCTTACAGGACTGAAAGCAGAGGACATTTAGTAGCCTAGAAGAGATCATATTGAGGTGACTGGTTTGGGTTTGGCTGCTGGGCTGTCCTGTCAGCACCTTTCTTGATCAGACACTGCCAGTGTCTGCATGCCAGAGCAGAGCCTATCTTCTCTTTCCTGGTCATGCTGACTTAGCTAGACACTGTCTCTCAAGCGAAGCTCACTGCAGGTAGTGGAGGGCTTCCCAGTGGTATCAGAGCGCTTCCTGTCCTGCTGAGGAACACCTCTGAAGTAGATGATTTGACTCATAGAAGGCATATTTAATTCTGCATATTTTCAAGAAATGAATCTAATGGGGACCCTCACTCCAGGAAGGACATTGAGGGGCTGGAGCATGTTGAGAGAAGGGCAGGGAAGCTGGTGAAGGGTCTGGAGAACAGGTCTAGTGAGGAGCAGCTGAGGGAACTGGGAGTGTTTAGGCTGGAGAAGAGGAGGCTGAGGGCAGACTTCATTGTTCTCTACAATTCCCTGAAAGGACATTGGAGTGAGGTGGGTGTTGGTCTCTTCTCCCTAGAAATAAGTGATAGAATGAGAGGAAACGGCCTCAGGTTGCACCAGGAGAGGTCTAGGTTGGATATGAGAAGAAACTTATTGACTGAAAAGGTTCTCAAAGACTGGAAACAGTGTCCCAGGGTGATGGGGGGAATCCTCATCGCTGTAAGTGTTTCAAAGAGGCAGAGGTGTGGTACTGAGGACCATGGTTTAGTACCAGCCTTGGTAGAGTTAGAGAACGGTTGGACTGGATGCGCTCAAAGGACTTTTCCCAGCAAAACCATTTTGTGATTCTGAATTCCAGCAGGTACAAGACACTGACTTTTTTTTTTTTTTTTTTTTTTTTTTTGTGAGCTAACAGTTTCAGGCTGTCCTGAGGCAGGTGGTGCATGATTTATTTAATGTGGTGTTTATCACATGGTTATTGAATTTTTTTTAAAAAGAAAAATTAGGTTATCAGGTAAGATTTTTAATTTTTCTTCGAGACTGAATTCTCCACCCCACACTCCTCTTGCCAAAAATAACCAGACATAATTAGCTGTGTCCTCTCATGGCTGTCTTGTAAGATGCATAGAGGGGAGGGATCCCTCTGACTCTGGGTTTATTTGTGTGAGCTCATTGAGGAAAGGGTTTCTGGGGGCCTTCTTTGTATCCATAATGGGGGGAACCCAAGTAGGGAATACAGAGCTCCAAATTGCCTACCACCATTCAGGACATGACTTGGGGTATTTCTAGCAAAATGCCAGCTAAGTGCCAGCCGAAAAAGCCACAACAGTATTAGGAATGATGAGGAGGCAGAGAGGACAAAAAAGGAAAATTGGTATGTCAGTGTGGGCAGTTATGCTTTATTTTTTGTGGTTTGGCAACAAATATTTCACCACTCTTCCTAATCAGACAAATCTTCGCCTGGGATTTGGCAGTCTTCTGCTGAGAGGCGAAATCCAGTCTCTGACTGCAGTGTATTTAAGATTTCTGTGTGGGCATGGCTGCCTGGCACTGAGCAGAAGGAAGGACTGTGCAGGCTTCAGGGAGAAGGGGCCCTGACAGAAGACCCATATAAGGCAGTGGGAGGCTTTCATCTGGTATTTGGTGCAGGCTTAAAATCTCCATTTCTTCTTTGGAAGATTTCTATGACCATCTCAGCTGGAGTGGTTTGAATCCTGCTGTGGATTTCTTGGTTACCCTCCCTGTTCCCTCTTCCTTGAGCTGATGGTTCCCAAGGTGCTGGCATGGAGTGCCTGATGCTTGATCTGAGAAAATGAACTCCTGCTGCTGAGCTTTTATCATCTCTCTGCAGAGTATTCCAGCTCAGGTGGGTCTTCATGTGGATGGAAGTTGTTTCAGTTCTGTGATGGTAACTTCTCTGTATATTGAATTCCTGTAAGTGCTGCCTGACTTCTCAGAATGTCAGGTGAAATAATGGATCTTTGAGGAACAGCAGGAGACCATCTAAAGAAGCAACAGAGCTCGAAGTTGATGGGAATGGAGGAGTATCAGCCCAGCAACCTTTGTGGCGTTGTCTTGTACCTTATCTTTGAGAACCAGGATGTGAAGTCCTCCTGGAGTTCTTTTTGCACCCCTACACCAATAAAGGAGTATCCAAATGGTGCAGCTTGGCCAAGGACATTGTACTCAAAAATACCTTTTGTTTTTAAAACCAATTTTTGTTTCTAAAACTAATCAGGAGTGGAAAGTGAACCTTCACAGTTGTTGTTATTTAAAAGAAAGGGGGAGCCTTTATTCAGAAAGCAGACATCCCAAGTTCCAAAACAGCTGTCCCTCAATCAAATGACTTTCTAAGATGTATTTATCCAACAGCTTCTTGTCTGAGGAAATGCAGTTCAGAAGCTGATGCAGAGTCCCCTGTGCACCTCTTTGAAATGAAGCCCTGAGCAGGTTTCATGAATGAAGTGAAAGCCAGATGTCTGAGTGCAGTTAGGCCTGTAAGTGCTGAGGACTGGGGGTTCTCTTTGTGAAATGGTAACATGGAACTCAGAAGGGAGGAAATAGAGAGTAAGAATCATAAAAATTGTTACCTTGTGTATGAAAAAATGCTGAAAGGGTTTCGAATGTCCAGCACCTGCTATGCCCAGCCACCTTAGCCTGCTCTCAGACCACATCTCTTTCACTGGTAGGACAGGCACTTGTTTCTTCACTGCACTGCAGAGATGGCACCCAGCCTTTCAAACGGGCTTCTCAAACCCAGCATTTGGGTTTGGAGCCAGGATCATTAGAGCTGAAAGACCTTCTAAGTGGTTTTCCTTCCATGTGGTTTTATCAAGACAGCTGCTTTAAGATGAGAGCATCTACAGGAATGAATTTGAGGGGGTTGTGTCAAGTGGAATGCCTTTGATTGTTCATTTTGTCACCTGTTCTTGTAGCTCAGCTTCTCTCCAAACATAGCAGGAACATCTGCGAACCATGCAAGCTGTGCCAAAGAATGCTGGGGTGGTGGGGAAAAAAAAAGCCAACAAACCCACAGGACAAATTAAAGGTGATCTCTCCACCCACTTCATGGTTTCCTCTAAGTGCTGCTATTTGGGGCTTACAGGACATCTGGAGAGGGAGTTGAAGTTACAGTATGAGGGGCAAGGGCTTCCAAATGGAAGGAGCTTGACCGAGGTCAGACATTAGGAAGACATTTTTGCCCGTGATGGATGTGAGGCACTGGAACAGGTGGCCCAGACATGCTATGGAGGCTCCAAGCCTGGAAGTGTTTGTAGCCAGACTGGATGAGGCCTTGAGCATAGGAGGAGATATCCCTGCCCATGGCTGGGGGTTGGAACTGGATGACTTTTTGAAGTCTCTTCTGAGCCAAACCATTCCAGATTCTATGATGTAGGATATTGTTCTTAATGAGGTAGAGTCCTAATTATTTTATACCTACATATGTTTAATTTTTCTAGTTAAAGTTTTAAGGCAACTTCATGCAGTAGTCTCAGAAATATGGAACTGCTAATCTCCAACACTTAACAGGACAGTCAAATTTCTATACTTTGTTTTTCTGCTATGCATTCACAGATGCATTTGGAAGCAAACCAGATGAGATAAGAGGTTAATTAATAGCAGCTTTAGAGGACAGCAGCAATGAAGGAACCTCTAGTTAAGAGTTCCAGGACAAGCCAGAACAGATACAGGTGTCAAAGCAGTGTTCCCATTTTCAGTCAAGCAAATGTCACAATATTTAGCCTGGGTTCTGTGAGCTGCAGTAATACCGTTGTAATTGTAAGGTTCTATGATGACCTGAGAGGTCTTTTCCAAGCAGAACTATTCTGTGATTCTAGAATGAAATACCAGAACCTGCTTCAGTATTTATGTACCACTGGTCACTTGCAGCTGTTCCCATGAACACACTGAGATGCCCTCAAGAGAGGATCCCTGCAGCCTGCTTGCCTGAGCAAGGCTGTACCTTAACCCCAAGGTGTGAGTGTTTGCATGAGGGAGGTAAAATGAGGGACTCTGCCAACAATCATGGAATCACAGAATGTTAGGGGTTGGAAGGGACCTCTAGAGATCATCCAGTCCAACCCTCCTGCAAGAGCAGGATCACCCAGGGCAGGTCACACAGGAACACATCCAGGTGGGTCTTGAAAGTCTCCAGAGAAGGACACTCCACAACCCCGCTGGGTAGCCTGCTCCAGGGCTCCAGCACCCTCACCAAAGAAGTTTCTCCTTATGTTGAGGTGGAACTTTCTGTGTTGCAGTTTGTGGCCATTGCCCCTTGTCCTATCACTGGGCATCACTGAAAAGAACCTGGCCTCTGCCTCTTGACACCCACCCCTCAGATATTTATAGAAATTGATAAGGTCTCCTCTCAGCCTTCTCCAGGCTAAACAGCCTCATGTCTCTCAGCCTTTCCTCATCAAACAGATGTTCCAGTCCCTTCAGCATCCTCATAGCCTCTGTTGGTGGTCTCCTGTTCTGTATTTTGTAATGGCTGATATCAGAAACAGGACTGTGAGGATCTTCAGATGTTTTTGAGTTTATAGCCAAAGGCAGAATTTGCTACCAGTAGCCTTTTTGGGGCAGTTTTTTGTCTGATTGCTGACTGTTGGCTTTCCTTGAGTTCATTTGGACCAGCACCTGTGTAAGTAAGATCATGGCAGAGAGAAGCATCCGGAGAGGCTTCCTGCCCATGTTCCCTGGTCCTTGCTTTTCCCTGTTGTTCCATCACTTCAGCAGATACTGCTGGAAGCAGCCAGTGCTTGGCTTTTGCTTTTAGATTTAGTCTGAGTAAAGGAGGAAGCAGAGGCTGGCCCTCTGAGGTTTCTCTCTGTTTTTTGTCTATCCCTACTGTGAGAGCTGAAATGGACTGAGCAGCCTTGAGAATGTATAAGTACAGAGTGCATGAAACATGGCAGGCTCTTTTCCAGTGTTACTGCACACAGCAGTCTGGGGAGCCAAGGTGTCTGGTAGCTGATTTGTTCAACCATCTGAAAGCTGCCTACATTGCCGTATGAAAAGTTACCAGCTTGAAAAAAAAAAATCCAGTTGAGGGTTACAAAGAACCATAGAATTGTTTTGGTTGGAAAAGGCCTCTAAGATAGAGTCCTGCCATCAACCTAACACCACCATGGCCATTAAATCATGTCCTGAAGTACCATGTCCCCATAAGAAAGTGGTTAGTGGGACTCTCATTTAATTTGGCACTAATAATAAAAACTCTCATAGCCTGAATCTCTGCATTCCATGATTTCTAGCATATCCTAACATCTATTTCATAGAATCACAGCATATCCTGACATCATAGGAGTGGATTTGGTTGGAAAAGCCCTCTAAGCTCATTGACTCCAATCATTCTCTAACTCTGTACCAAGGCTGGTGCTAAACCATGGCCCTCAGCACCACATCTGTTCTTCTTTTCAAAACAGTCTGGAGTGATGGTTTAATTTTGAAGGGTGAGAAGTCAATAATGCTGGGAAGAATCATCCAATGTTAGGGGAGAAAACTGGCTTCATTTTTTTGTATTTTTACATAGAAAAGGATCTTTTGTTAATCTTCTCCTTCTGCTCATTTCCCCCCAGAATTCATCAGCCAGCCATCAAAATAAGACAGCTTGAGCCCTGGAAAATTGCTCTAATAGTTCTTGGAACAGTCCTGGCAGCAGCTGTCACCATTGGACTCTTGGTTTATTTTCTGTCATATGGTAAGTTTCATACCCCACAGCACTGTGCTGTGTTTAGGGCATTTCCTTTGTGCTTGCTGTGCCACACAGTGCTGGCAGTTTGTATCTCGTTGTGCTTCCTAAGGCTTGTTTGTGGAGAGCTCACCAGGTTCTCCAGAGCTCTCATTCTTTCCTGTGCCTATGCTTTCGGAACGTTTCCTGCTGTGTAGGGTGGTTTAGAGCTGTGGTTTCTGGTGGCTTTGACTTGCTTTCACTCCTTTCACATCTTCCTCATGATTTGCTTCTGTGATGAGGTTGACACACAAGTCTGTTGGTTGCCTTTACACCAGTGATAAACAGAACCTTCTGCTTATCTCTGTCTTTGGTGGTTCTCTGGTCCCTGGCTCTGATCGCCAGTGGTTGTGTACCTGGGCTTGGCACTGAGTGGGCATACAGGCCAGGAGGGAGGGTAGGTGATCAGCATGATGCAGTTTGTGGTCCTCTATAACCTCAAACTTTTGCTGGTTGGCCACAAACCTAACTGCTGGGGAAAGAGTAATTTTTTTTTGTCACTTACTGGGCTCAGATCACCTAACTCAACTGAGTTGTGCTTCCTGGGCTCCTGGCTTTTGGAAGCTGTGTGTGCATTGGTTGGATGCAGATAAAGGCTGTCTGGATGTCAGGTGTGTCTCTCCAGTTTGATCACCCTGGTGCTTTGAGCATTGCCTGTGCCTCTCTTCCCTTGCAGACCAGAAGCTGTTCTATTATAGCAGCAGTGTGAAAATCACCAACATCCACTACCATAACGAATTGTCCAGACAGTCCTCAGGAAGGTTTAGAGACCTAAGTGAGAGGCTTGAGAGACTGGTAAGTGTGGACCCTTCTGCCTTTCCATAGTTAAGGACTGTGTGTGGATACAAGAATCATTAGTGTGAACAGCATGCTCTCAGACCACAGGGGCTGGTGTGCCCTGAGCCCCCATGGCTAACAGACTTGGGAAATAGGCAGCATGAAAGTCATGAGCACACCTAGCACACCAGACACTTGGCAGCCTGCTGCTTCTAGCATGTCACCTCCTTCATTCCTATAGTGGTGAAATGCATGTTGCCAGCAACCTCAGCTGCCTCTTGTACCACTAACCACTTCTGTGTGTCTTCTCTTTCCCTGGCACTGGGACTTGTGTCCCACCGTCCCTGAGGCAAGCATGATCTTGCAGCCTCTCCTTCATGGGGTGGGGAGCTCTGCCTGTCAGGCTGTTGCTATGTGTTGGGAAAGCAACGCACAAGCCCTTTCCCTGCACCTTTGGGATCATTTGTTGGGAAACCCTCTTACAAATAGCAGAGGCTGCCGAGTGGCTCTCAGTCATACAGCAGATACGGAAATAAACAGACCCATTGCAATTTCCTTTCTTGTTTTCTCTTTGAAACACTTCCCTAGAGATGATAATTACAGAGATCAGCTCTCTTTGCAGCACTAAGCATGTGACTGTGCTTGTGTCTCTCCTTTCATTCATCAGGGGCCAATGCCTATCTCTTGACTCATGTTTAGCCTGGAACTCAGTTAACAGGACAGTCAGTGCTTTTGTTCCCCACTCCTGTTTGATTTTGGGGCCATGTCACTTATCTACAACAAGAAGTGAACTGGAGTGAACATCCTTTTGGAGAAGTAAGGCATTATGCAGGAATCTGGCAGTGCTAGCATCTCTTCCTGGCCCCACTGCTGAGGGCTGCTGAGTTGAGTTGTCCTCTTCTCATTACTTGTTTGCTTTCTGTCCTCTTTGCCTACCAAGGACCATTCCACGTTATCCACGGTCTGATCCTCTGCTCCTAGTGTCTCTGTCTGTATGGAGTCTTACTTAAGCTGCACTTCCTGAGGTGCTTCCACTTTACAGCTGTTACCTAATAACTGCAGGCTTTTAACCTTGTGATATAGGACCTTGGAGAGGGAATGTTCTCCCTGGCCATGAAGTCACTGCGCATTGCAGTGCATCTGCACAGGCAGAAGGAAGGCCAGGGCTGGGGAGCAGTCTGAGGTGTAATGTTGGATTGAATAGAGTTTTGTACCACTGCATCCCTTTCTGTCACTCCATTCCCTCTTGGTTTGTGTCTCCTTTGACACAGAAACATTTCTTCAGCTGAAAAGTTCAGTTAGATGCTGGCCAATGTAATCAGCTTTCCTGCAAACTATTGGCTGTTAATTTAGATGCTTGAGTGGAAGCCAATGCTTTAGAAACCCTGTCTCCTCTCTGGGTGTTGAGCACTTGTGACAGCAGTGACAGTGAATACCATTCTGGGTGAGCAGTGAGAGCCATCATTTTCCAGCATGTTAATTGGACCTGATAAGTAACACCACAACAAGCACACAGACCTGTGCTGCCTTCCTTTCATTCCTGGGACTTCTCTTAAGAGCTCTTTTCTTCAGCCTTTAACTCCTCTGCCTCCCTCTCTCAAATCTGGTGGCTTCTTTGCTGTCACTTTAAGTCAGCTGGTATAAGTTGTCCCTGCTGTAAACACTGACTTTTTGTGGGTTTGACTCCAAGGCACCTTACTCAGTATGAAAAATGATGCCTTAAGAAAATGTTGTGAGGACAGGTTGAGGGAGCTCGAGTTGTTCAACCTGGAAAAGAGAAAACTCCAAGGGGACCTTAGAGCTGCCTGCCAATACCTGAAAAGATCCCACAGGAAGGCTGAAGAGGGACTTTTCACAAGGATGTCTAGAGACAGGACAAGAGGGAATGGTTTGAAGCTGAGAGAGAGCAGGGTTAGACTGGATCTTAGGAAGAAGTTCTTCACTATGAGAGTGGTGAGACTCTGGAATAGGCTGCCCAGGGAAGTTGTGGATGCCGTCTCCCTCAGGGTGTTCAAGACCAGGTTGGATGAGGCCTTGAGCAGCCAAGTCTAGTTGAGAGGCACCCCTGTCCATGGCAGGGAGGTTGGAGTAGATGATCTCTGAGGTTCCTTCCAACCTAAACCATTCTGTGGTTCTATTCCATCTGACACAGATGCATGCAACTGAATTGTCCAAAAGCCTGTTTAAGGTGATCTGTGTGCTAAGCACTAACAGCGTGATCCTTGTAAGTCTGACTGTCTACAAGCAAAATTTGTGGTGATGACAATCAAAGCAATCTTTCCAGAGACAGAAATACCCTCTTGGCTTCTTGGAAGACAGCTGCCTCAGAACATCTGCATGTTTAGGGCTGTATTGAAAGCAGCTTGGCCAGCGGTTTGAGAATGAGCTTGGCTGCTTGGCTGCTCTGCTCTGGAGAGATCTCACCTGCAGTGCTGTGTCCAGCTCTGGGCACCCAACAGAGGAAGGACATGGACCTGTTGGAGCAGGTCCAGAGAAGGCCACAAAGATGATCAGAGGGCTGGAGAACCTCTCCTGTGAGGATGGGTTGAGAGAGTTGAGGCTCTTCAGACTGGAGAAGAGAAGGCTCCAGGGAGACCTTAGAGCTGCATTTCAGTACCTGAAGGGGACCCACAGGAAGGTTGGGGAGGGATTGTTTAGAAAGGCCTGTGGTGATAGGATGAGGGGCAATGACTTGAAACTGGAGCAGGGGAGATTTTGCTTGGACTTCAGAAGGAAGTTCTGCACAATGACTGTGGTGAGACACTGGAACAGGTTGTCCAGGGATGGGGTTGAAGCCCCATCCCTGGAGACATTCACAGTTGAATGCAGGGGAGTTGCATACGATGACTTTAGAGGGTCCCTTCCAACCTGATGCATTCTGTGATTGTGATTCATTTTCAGGGTTCTCACACCATCTTTTCAACAGAGGAGGAGAATATTAATTTAATTATAAAATTATTTTTATTATGTTTCCTCATTTCTCTGGATTTACCAAAACTCTTTTCAGTTTTCCCCTAGTTGGTGTCAGGGTTTTGTCCCAAGCCTTCCCCCTGTCATGGTAGTAGCGATACCTTCACCTGCTGTTGTGAAACAGTGAGTCAGTGCAGATAAATGCAGCATCTTTCACAACCTCTGGTGTAAAGTGAACAGAAGTGAATCACCTCTGATAATCAGAACCATACAAATTACCTGAGTTGCTGCAGCTCCTTGCCAAGTGCTCCCTTCACATATCCATCCCATTGAAGCCTGCACTGTGTTCCCACAGCAACCCTGAAATGACCTTTTTTCAGAGTTGATGTTTCACCAGAAAAAGGTTTTGGTCCCATAGAGAAGCCCTCCCGTGGGATTGGCAGCAAGTGTCCTGATGTTTGCTTTGGTTTCCAGAGTGGGGTAGTAACACTCGTTGTGAACGACATTCCCGACTCTCTTATCTCATTGAAGGTGGGAGGGAATGCATCGAGATCATGCCAGAGAGCTGATGAAGCTGGTGCACCAGTCAACATCTCAGGGCTGACTGGAAAGTCTGGAAAATGTCTTGTGGGGTGGAGCTGGGAGGACTGAGGAACACATGATGAAAGGTCTCTGCTCCTTGCCTGGCTTCCTGCAAGCGGCTGTGAGGGTGCCCTTTGGATTCTCTTGAAAAATCAGCCCTGACTGAATGCCATTATAGAAAGAGATGTTCCAGCTCACCAGAGCCTCTTGGCTTTTCTAGCTGGACCACTGGTTCTCCCCTTGATAAGCTAAGAGGTACTGTGCCAGACTGTCCCCCTGCACTGGGTAAAAAGAGCATGGTCACAGCATTGATGGCTCCTTCCCCGAGGAGCCTCTGTTTTATAGTGGCTTCACTCAGTGCCTGGTCTGTGTTGGTTTTTTTTCCTTCTCTGACAAAATGTCTGAATTCATTTGTGTTTCCCAGAAATGCCTTGGGGGCCCTAACTACCCTCTTACTGAGAGCATCTTGGAGGAGATTTCCAAGACCCTGCTGTAAGCTTTGCTTCTGTGGCTCCTCTGGCACCCTAAAGTGTGAAGGAAGCTGTGACAGTTCTAGGTAGACCTGAGTGACTGGGATGATCCCAGTTGCCTACTTTGGACAGCAGCTCCCTGTATGCAGGGAGCAGGGTTGAGTGGCTTGATGTCCAGTGTGGAAGTCATCTTTGAACACAAGGGAAGGAGCTGTGGTTTTCAGGAGAGCCATCCTCACAAGAGTTCTCAGCTGAAGGCTGGCAGATGCCAAGCTGTGAGACAGTAGTGGATACCAAGCAGCCACAGCAGGTGACCCCTTCAGTCTGTGGTTGGTTGGCTGCTCAACAGAAATGGACACCAGCCTTGGCTCGCAAACCTACCTGCCTGCTCTTTTTAATCACTGCAGGAGCTGTCTAATACTGTCTCCTAGATGTTGTGGGCTTTCCCCTCTTCAAGCACAGCCTATGCCACCTTTTTCCTTTCCCAGGCTCTTGGCATTTCCCTGCCTTTTTCTCTAGCTAGAGCTGTTCCCAGCACTGCTGTTGGGCTGCTTCTCCCTGTCCTAGTCGCATGGACTCTCGCATTAGACTCTGTACACTCCCTGCCCCTGGGGCTGTGCTCTGCTCACGATCCCCTACTCTCTCCTGCTCCTGTGTGTTGGTAAGCCAGGCTGTGGGCTGGCTGGCTGTTCTTCAGCTATGACAGCAGCATGGTTCTCTCCTCGGCTAATGGGGTGGCTGGGGAAAAGGCAAGGTGTTTGTTTTCTCTCCTTGAGTGCCTCAAGCCATGGAATGGACTGACATGGATTTCCCTGGTTGTCTCATCATCCACAAGGTATCTGGGCTCCTCTCTCTAATTCCACCATCTGAAAACAATGCAGAACTCACTGGCTGTGTCTGGGCAGAGTGGTTGAGGATCATACTAAGAGGATACTGGGATGCTGCCTATCCCAGTGTTTCTGTTGGAGTCAGGGAATTTTGTCACATAACTCCTGCCTCAGGACTCGGTGTTGGGTGTCAGGATATCTCCTTTAGAAGCAGACAGCTCACCCCAGTAACTTCCAGTGACAAGAGAATCTTTGTGTCCTTAAGTACAGATGCTGGGGAAAGTCTAATTAGCACAGCTCTTGGAGTTTGTCCTTGTTCATAGAAGTGAATTAGTGGGTTTAATTTAGAAATCCTATCTGTGCTGGCTGTTGCTGAGACACTTATGACACCACAGCAAAATGCTGCAGAGTGCTTCTGAAGGCTGTGCCTGTTCTTGGCTGGCTGAAGGACTCAGTGATGAGTTCCTGTGCTGAAACTGGTAGGCAAGGTGGCAGTTTGCTCCCTTGGGAGGTGATGATTTTGTTAACACATTTTTCTCACAACGAAGCAGAAGAAACAGAGGGGCAGGCAGATGCCATGCACCTCCCTTCCTCACACTCTGGGCTGCTGAAAGTGACAAGATCCCAAGGACTGTCAAGTGCAGCATTTGGTACTCAGTAGCTCTCTGCAGCTCTGCATCACCCCTGCTGCTTATGGCTCACAAACAAGCAAAACTTGTTTGTGTCTTCCTCTGGGCTCCCACTGTGAAGGACACCAGTGGGGTGCAGTGGGAGCTCATTTTGTCCTCTACATCTTTTATGATGAAGATTCTCAGCTGCTTCAGCACAATTCAGTTACAACCAAAGTACACTGCAGTTTCCCAGCCCCCAGGCACTAACGTCCTCTGTGCAGGCAGGGAACTGAGCTGGAGAGAGCTGAGAGATCAAATCCATAAAACCACTTCAGCATCTAAGAAGAGATTAACAGAGACAGGAAGACATTTTTCAAGTGCCTGTGGGTAATCAGGAAAGGTATTCACTCTCACCATAGTACTTAAGTTGCTTTGTGTTGGTTCTCTCTTAACTCCGAGGCAAGCAGAGCTTTTAACACCTTGTTTGGTGGACAGGTAAGCTTTCAACAAGATGTTTGTAACTCAAAGACTGCTTTACAACCAACGATAAGCTTCAGTCATCCCGAGGTCAAGAATTACCTTGTGCAATTGGAGCTCTGAATGGCTTCCTGCCACATCTGCAGCCTGAAGCACTGGCTGGGGGTTCCACTTGAGCTGAATTCACTCAAAGGAAGCCTAGGTGAAAAGACTAGCAGCTCTGAGTGAAGCGAGATGAAGTGTGTGTATTTGGGAGAGAGAGGGAGATGAAGCACCAGTCACTGCAGAGCCAAGAGCTGGCTGCAAGCTGGCTGAAGCTGTGCGTGGCTTGTTTGTCACACCAGCCACACTGGTGTTCAGGTAAAGCTCAGAAGAATGGGGCTTGCTAGATTCGTGCCTCTATGGTCCTTGGGAGGTGGATTCAGCAGGGAGCAGGTGTTGAAACACTCCTAAAGCTCTGGGTGACCAGCCTGTGAGGATTAACTTAGAGGAAGTAACTGAATGTGCCCCAAGAAGAGGGAGTGTGCTGAAGTTAAAGGAATCTTACATGACCCTCTTTTGTTAGAGCAAATCAATCAAAAAGTACAAATATCACAGAGCCACAGACTGCATCAGGTTGGAAGGGACCCTCCAAGGCCATCTTGTCCAACCCTCCTGCAGTCAGCAGGGACACCTCCAACTGGAGCAAGCTGCCCAGTGTCCCCATCAAGTTTGATCTTGAATGTCTCCAGGGATGGGGTGTCCACCTCCTCCCTGACAGCCTGTTCCAGTATTTCACCACCCTCATCGTGCAGAACTTCCTCCTGATGCCCAAACTAAATCTGCCCCCCAACCTTCCTAACATAAACTTAGGCATTTCACAACTTCTGTTTTCAAAGCTGTATTTTAAGGGCATGGTTCTGTTGAGCAGAAAACAATGGACAGCAGCATGGAACAATGAGGGTGCCCTCTATGGGTGACCGGGGCTGGAAACAGCAGAAAGCAGCTTTCCAAGGTTAATTCTGCCACCTGAGAAGCCCGACAGTGTAACCATGGCCAAGATGACAGCACAGAGGCTTTTTAGTTAACTCTGGCACCAGAGGTTGAGGGCACATTTGCCTGGCAGCCTGTATATATAAATCATTGAATCACAGAATGCATCCAGTTGAAAGAGACCCTCGAAGGTCATCTCGTTCAACCCCACTGCACTCAGCAGGGACATCTCCTACTAAAGCAGGCTGCCCAGGGCCCTATCAAGTCTGATCCTGAATGTCTTCAGGGATGGGGCCTCAACCACATCCCTGGGCAGCCTGTTCCAGTATTTCACCACTCTCATTGTGCAGAACTTCCTCCTGATGTCCAACCAAAACCTCCCCTGCTCCGGTTTCAAATCATTGTCCCGCATCCACCACAGGCCCTGCTAAACAGTCCCTCCCCAGCCTTCCTGTAGGTACCCTTTAGATACTGAAATGCAGCTCTAAGGTCTCCCTGGAACCTTCTCATCTCCAGTCTGAACAGCCCCAACTCTCTAGGCCCATCCTCACAGGAGAGGTTCTCCATTCCTCTGATCATCTTTTTGGCCTCCTCTGGACCTGCTCCAACAGGTCCATGTCCTTCTCCTGTGTTGGAATATGGCCTCAAAAGTAGAGATGAAATGGTGTATTCAGAGAGGAAACAGCTCACAGAAAGAACCTGCACCACACTTGCAGTGTTTGAGGTTTTTCCAGGTATTCCCACTGCAGTCAAAATAAGTAAACAGCCACTGGCATAGGCAGGCACTGCCTTGTTTTACAACCTGAGGTGCTTTCTTGCTTTAACTTTTGGTTCCAGTTTCCTGTTTGTACAGTAGTACAGTGAACCAAACCAGTATTGAGGATAATAGAAAGTCCTTTTGAATGCTAGCAGAAGTTGGTGCAGAGTAGTGCATGCAGCTGTAGCTCAGTGTTCTTCCTTACGTGCACACTGCTGCTGTAAGATCTTACAGGTATTTCCAGCGTGAAATGGTTAGTTATAAAAAAATGTGCCTACTATACAACTTTTTCTCTAATTTAAGTTGTGATCCTTCAACTTCATTGATTCTTTGACTTATTAATGTAATTTCCTTAAGTAATAGGCACACAAACTATTCTTTCTTTTTCATGGAATCATAGAATTGCTTTGGTTGGAAAAGCCCTTTCAGATCATCCAGTCCAACCATTCTCTAACTGCCAAGGCTGGTGATAACCTGTGGTCCTCAGCACCACATCTCTGCCTCTTTGAAACATCTCCAGGAATGGGGATTCAGCCACCTCCTTGGGCAGCCTGTTCCAGTCTTTAAGAACCTTTTCAGTCAACAAATTTCTTCTCATATCCAACCTAAACCTCCCCTTCTGCAACCTGAGACCATTTCCTTTCCTCCTATCACTTGTTCCTAAGGAGAAGAGACCAACCCCTACCTGGCTCCCACTTCCTTTCAGGGAGCTGTAGAGAGGTCTAGCCCAGCCTCCTCTTCTTCAGGCTGATCAACCCGTAGTTCCCTCAGACACTGCCTTGGTTCATCAAGGCAAAAGGTCTAGCAAGTATCCACAAAGACAGAAAGATACTAGGAATACACCCACCTAACCCAAAATCTGCGATTCTTGCTCACTTCCAGTGTGTGGCAAGACAAGCTGTAGATGTGCACAGGGACAATGGGCATGAGCTGGAAAAAGGAATTCAGCCTGAACTGAAGGGTAGTTAGTGACAGTGTGTGTGATTATGCTGGAATTATATCTTAATTACAGACTCCCATCCAGAATTACTACATTGTTTGTAGGCAATTATATCAATGAAATGATTCAAGACGTGAACTGGTGTCACTGAGATCAAAATCTGGCCAGTCAGAAGAGCAGTTGTGTAGAACATGGTGTTGTCAAAAGGGGGAACCCAAATTCAGTAATGAACTTGCATGGCTGATGGCACTTGAGCACTTATAACCTCAGTTCATCACCACTGATCTTCCTCAGACTTCAGAAAACTGTTGTTCTCCAAAGAGTTGTTCCCTCCTGGATTTCTACTCCTTACATCCAAGTATTACAGAATCACGAAGTGGTGAGGGTTGGAAAGGACCTCTGGAGATCTAGTCCAAATCCCCAGCCAGAGCAGGTACAGCTAGGGCAGGCTGCACAGGTTGGTTTGAAAAATCTCCAGAGAAGAAGACTCTGCAACCTCTCTGGGCAGCCTGCTCCAGGGCTCTGTCATGCTTCCAGGAAAGTAAATTTCCTTATGTTGAGGTAGAACTTCCTGCATTCCAATTTGTGCCTGTTGCCCCTCATCCTGTTACTGGGCAGCAATAAATGAAGACTGGCTTCATCTTCTTGACACCCACCCTAAAGTTATTTGTAAACATTGATCAGATTCCCTTTCAGCTTTCTTTTCTCCAGGCTAAGCAGCTCCAGGTCTCTCAGCCTTTCCTTATCAGACAGATGTTCTAGTCCCTTCAGCATCCTCATAGGCTATATTTGACACTCTCCAGTATATCCCTGTCCCTCTTGAACTGGGGAGCCCAGAACTGGACACAATACTCCAGATGAGGCTTTGCCAGGGCAGAGTAGAGGGGGAGGAGAACCTCCCTTCATCTGCTGGCCACACTCTTCTTAATGCTTACAAAATCAGAGGGCACAAAGTCATTTTCCTACAAAAAGCATTCTTTTGGGGGAAAAAAAAAAAACCAAGCTGAAACTCCTCACAAAACCCTTTCTCTTGGACTAATTCACTTTTTTCTTTAGAAGTTGGAAAATCTCCTCCCTAAGCACACAAAATTTGAGTGGGCAGTGTGAAAGTTTTCAGGAGCTCATTATGGACAGTTGAAAGCAGGGAGCTGGAATGGGAATACTCTGGTGACCTTAATTCCAGCTGTCCCTATGACCTGTCTCTAATGCCTAACTCACATGCCTTTGAAATTGGCTGCAGCAGGCAGAAGCATGACACTTTAAATCCTGATGTGATTCCCATGTATTAGTCCTCTTAATTTCTTTCATGGTAACTCAGTCTCTTGAGGAACTGCTGTACCAGATCACTCATGTCTCTGTTGCTCTGTTGCAGCTGAGACCTCCCAGAACCATTCAGTTGAGCCCCTTGTTTTGGTGCAAAGTCAGATGTTGTTCATTCCTCTCCCAGGTTTAGCAGCCCAGTTAAACTCTGTGAGGAGTTTGTGATGCCATTTGCAGGTATCTGGGATGGCTCTGCTCCTGCGTGCTGTGACAGCTACTGTCTTTGTCTTTGCTTGGTTCCTGAGGGGCAGGTTTCTGATCTTATGGTTTGCTGGAGGCCTGTGGATCATTGCACTCACTCTTCTTCAGCTCAATTTTCTTCACCCCATGCTAGCACTGTGGCTGTAGGGCTATTGCTACTGCTAGTAATTGGTATCTCCGTTTCTAAGAGGAATGTGATGTCCACATCCTGGTTTGGGATAGTGCCAGATTCAGTTTTCTGCTGTCCTTATCTGTCTTTATCCTCTTGCCCTCTGTCTCTTTAATCTCTGGTAGGGTTCCTAGCTGTCCTGAGTTGGAACCTGGGTAATGGAAATGTCAGGTTACAGCAGGCTGAGCTGTAAATTGGATATAAATTGGCCAGCAGGTCGAGTGGTAGGTACAGGATGAACATGAGTGATTAGTAGTAATTCCTGATTGCCGTGAAACTGAAGAGAGTTGCTGAGCCAGGCCATAGGTTCCAATTAATATTTATGGTCAAGAAACTTTAAAAATCACTAATAATGGGCTTTACATCCTAAAGACATAGTAAGGCAAGAGAAAGAATGCAGTGTGAGCTGCTGAAGGACTGAACTGGCAGCAGCCTTTTAAAAGAGCAGAGATATTGAGCAATGAGAAAATCTGTGCACCCAGACCCACTGAATGCCTCTGAACAGCCCACACAAATGATGGAGTGAGTTCAGCAAGCATTCCAGAGGAGCATTCTGCCAAACCAGACCTAAGGGAACCTTTCTGATCAATCCTACTGCCCTCTGTGCTGTGTGTGGTGGCAGAAAGCCACAGCCAGCCTTGATGGGTCACTTCCAGATCGCTGTGCTGGAATGATGGGGTCCCTGTCTCAACACAGAATCATGGAATGGTTTGGGTTGGAAGGGACCTTAAAGATCCACGTCAACATGTCTGGTTCCCTCCTTTTTTTTTTATCTCCTATTTTTCTTTTTTCAACAGATCGACAAGACATTTCACAATTCCATTTTAAGGAAAAAATACATCCGTTCACGCTTAATCAGAGTCAGGTATGTGAGACTCTAACCACTGCACACAGCTGGCTTCACACAAAGCACAGCCAAGCCCAGTTAGAGAGCCACTGGATCTGTTTAAGTCTGTTTTATGTAAGACTAGAGCATGAACCCAGCTGAGCATGATCTTCTGAACCATGTCCTCCTTTGGATCTTCATGAGAAGATGAGTTTCAGTTAGCCCAAATTCTGT
Source organism: Ramphastos sulfuratus (assembly GCA_013399055.1). Classification (NCBI taxonomy): domain Eukaryota; kingdom Metazoa; phylum Chordata; class Aves; order Piciformes; family Ramphastidae; genus Ramphastos; species Ramphastos sulfuratus. The sequence continues at coordinate 57,219 of WBNM01002534.1, forward strand.
ACAAGTTTGTGTTCAGGCCTTGAGCAAGGTTCGACTAAAAAAAGCAGATACAACTTGAGCTATCCAAAAATAAAAGCATTTTCAGAACTCCTTCCTTCACTACAATGCAGCTTTCATTTTACTTCTGGAATTGCTGCTATGCTGGGCTTGTCGAGTAAAGCCCAAGCATCACTCCCACTCGTCACTGCTGGTCTCAAAGCATGGCCATAAGTAGATGTCTAGAGAAGAACAGCAGCACAACAGATGTGAATGCCTGCTTCTTGGTATGCTCCCTACCTCCAGATATTTACCACTTGGGATTTCCTGAAGGGGCTTTGTTTAGCAGCCCCCAGTGGAGTTCATTTCCAAGGACTTGTTCTGTCTCCCTGGACTCTTGAAATCCATGCGCCTCAGAGTAGGGACTTGAGCGAAATGACTTGTGGAGAGCTACCTTCTGTGGATCATTCAGTGGCCCCTAGTTCCAGTGCTGGCAGAAGTGATGAAAAGTTGATCTCTATCCTTCCTTTCCATGCAATTTGTGGTTTGGACACTCCCGTCTTATCTCTTTTCTCTCTTCTACCCCATGAGCTCTACTCTTTTTTTTTTTTTTTTTGCAGCTGAAAGTCCCAGCCTGCTCAGGCATCTTTGCAGCAGTTGCTGCTCACCACCTTGTCACCCTGCTCCATATCTCTTTCAGGTCTGCGGTCTCTCTTTTTTTGAGATGAAGGGGTCAGACCTGCAGTTGGAATTATCACTGAGCAATGTTTTCTTTCCTCTTTTATTCTCTATTCATTTTCAATAATGCCTGATATTGGATTTGATTTTTTTTACCACCCTTGAGTGCTGAAAATGACCCTCTTATAGAACTGTCTGTTGTAATACTAAGGTCTTGTTGGTAAGTGATGGTGCCCACCAGTTTGTCAGTAACCTTAGCTCACAGACACAAAACATGATTTGAATGTAGCTTTAGGAATGCTGTTTGCTGCTGACTAACGTAAGCATAGATAAGGTGAGAGGAAAGTCTGTAGGGAGAAGCAGTGTTTTTTGTTACTTCTCATTCCTAAAGCCACACTGAGGTGTTTGCTGTGGTAAGACCTTAAAGCAGCCTTCCAGTACCTGAAGGGGGCTATGGGGCATCTGGAGAGGGCAGAGAGTGACAGGACGAGGGATGATGGCTTCAAACTGGAAGAAGCGGTATTGAGATGAGACATTAGGAGGAAATTTTTGCCCATGAGGATGGTGAGGCATTGGGACAGGTTATGCAGAGAAGCTGCTGAGGCCTCAAGCCTGGCACTGTTCAAAGCCAGGTTGGATGACGCCTAGGAGGTGTCTCTGCCCATGGCTGAGGGGTTGGAACTGGATGATCTTTGAGGTCCCTCCCAACCTAAACCAATCTATGATTCCATGATTCTATTTGCTGTGCTGGATGCAAGACCTGTACTTACCAAAGCTTGTTTGCTCTCAAATATACAAGCTTCACACCTCCTCAAGTGCTCTGAGCAGGGTTGTTGCTATGAATTTGCTGGGAAGGTGCTGTGCCTGGTTTTGGCTCAGTATAAACAATGCATTCAGTAATGATGGTGCCCACTGCTCACTGGGAGAGACCAAACAAATCTTGCCTAGGTGTCTTTAGCTCCAGACCTTTGCTGTATGGTGATTCAAGGCGGGCTATACTTACCTGAGGGTTTCAAGAGGTGTGGTGTGCTTGCAAGGGCTGATATGGTAATTCCAGTGTGGCACAGCACAGGAAGAGGAGTGGGGGGAGAGGCAAGGGAACACCTCAGAAATGCATAACAACACCCACAGCTGGATCAGATAATATCTGGAAAATAAATGGAGTGGCATTCATGCTGAAATTGGCTCAAAGGGAAAACCCAACCTATTGGAAATTCACACATAGTTACTCTGTGTCTGATGAGATCCTGGAGACAAGGCATGCATCTGGAACACTCAGCATGCCTTGATGTACTCATGACATGTGGCTTCGCCTTTGCTTTTCACTGGCAGTAGCAGAACCTCTGTCCATGTTTGTGTGTGTTCCTTTGGAAGATCACAGCCTGCCTGCATGACCTCTGCGTGAGCTGCTTGCCTTGTACCTGGAAAATCTCTTTTCTTTCCTACCTAAAAGATGCTTAAGACAAAGCTACCTGCTTATAGCTCACCCCTGTATGAACGAAGACAAGAGAAAATGGCTTCAGGTTGAACCAGAGGAGGTTTACATGGGGTGTTAGCAGGAACTTCTTGACTGAAAATGTTCTCAAAGCCTGAAACAGGCTGCCCAGGGAGGTGTTGAATCTCCATCTCTGGAGGTGTTTCAAAGAGGCACAGATGTGGTGCTGAGGGCTGTGGGTTAGTACCAGCCTTGGTAGAGCTGGAGAATGATTGAACTGGATGATCTTAAAGGACTTTTAAAACCCAAATGATTTTATGATTCTGTGATTCTACCTGACTGTCAACTCACATGTTGTGGGTTGTGTCACTGCTTCTTGGCTCAGGTAAAAGGAGCCACAGGAAAGAAGGTTCTTGGTACATGCTCTTTCTTATCTTCCTTCTGTAAGGAGCCATCTGCAAGCACAGACAAAGATCTACAATAGCCACTTTGGTGTTTGTAGAGCAGCATTCGGTCTCTTGCAGTATTTGATGCTGGGTGAATTTATTTTATTTGAAGACTATTCTTCCTTTTCTCTGATCTTTCAACAGAACTGTGGAATTGCATGTTCCAGCGTGGGTGCTGCTGCACTGCTCAGCCAGATGTTAAAGGCCCCTTTTGTGGTCCATCTCCTGGACTGTGATAAGCAGCCTGTGGACATGCTACTGGGTTTTTCATTTCTTGTTGTTGAACGTGAGGTTATTACTCGCATTCTCCCAGGAGGATGCAGTGTTGGGATTGGGTGATCCAGTCACTTCCCCTTGTTCAAGTACCTTTTGGATGATGATTGGAAAAGTTTATTCTGTGTCTATGCAAGGCTCTGGAAAGGTCTGTCTATATGCCATGAACCATCTGCCTGTTGTTTCTGAAGTGCTGTGTGTCCAGCTTTGCATTGCATTAGGTCATTCCCTCCTGCTCTTCTGCCCCAAGCATATGGTCAGGGACTTCTTTTCAGACTCCATTACAACACTGAGTTGGCCATTTGTTTACAGAAAGCAGAGTGCATGCTTCCAGCCTAAGACACATTTGGCCGTTCAGCATTTGCTTTGCTTTCTTTCAGCAATTGCTTCTCTCAAAAATGCACAAAAAACTGCTCAAAACTGTGTCTGATCCTTTATGTTACATTGTCATCGCTAGAGAGGCTAAGGTAGAAAAGCTAAGAAATGGAAAAATGGGTGAAGGTAACTGGAGTGTTTTGTTGTTTTGCAGCCCAGATGCTGAAGGTGTGGTGGCAGAGGCTTTGCTCACATTCTGGTTCTCCTCCACGGACTCCAGAGAAGCCCTGCGAGACAGAGTTGAAAGGATCTTACGGAGGGGCCTGAAGAAATACAGAGGCCCCCTGAGAATCGATGTCAGAGCTTCCACCATCTCAAGTAAGTACGGTACAGAGAATCACGGAATGGCTCAGGTTGGAAGGGACCTCACAGATCATCTACTTCAACCTCCTTGTCATGGGCAGGGGCACCTCTCAACTAGATTTGGCTGCTCAAGGCCTCATTCAACCTGACCTTGAACGCCCCCAGGGAGAAGGCATCCACGACCTCCCTGGGCAGCCTGTTTCAGTCTCACCACCCTTGTAACTGAAGAACCTCTTCCTCAGATCCAGTCTAACTCTGCCCTCTGTCAGCTTCAAACTATTCCCCCTTGTCCTGTCTTTAGACATCCTTAGAAGTTGTCCCTCTGCAGCCTTCCTGTAGGATCTCTTAGAAGACAGAGAGGAAATAGAGAATGCTCTGAAAAAATACTGTTTGGTGGGAGGATCAAATTCTTGCAAATTCCCCACAGGAAAGGCAAAGAAAAGGAAAACATTGTCATCTATGTAACTTCTCAGGTGAGGATCTGCTCCCTTGCTCATAAAGCAGACTTGCACTTGTAGGAATGAAAATTAGCAGCACAAGCTTTTTGAGTTAGTGAATTACCAAACAGATACTGGTTCCCTTCTTCTGCATGCCCGATCTGGTAAAGAATTTCTGTGTAGCTGTCTCTGACTTGTCTCACTTACATACAGTGCGATGGTTTGGGAGTTACCTGCCCTCCCCCACGCCGGCCTTTATAAATTCACCCAGACTAGACTCAGTTGACTGGAAGTTAAGGACTGAAGCTCTATTTACAGCTTAGCACAATATACAAGCAGATATATACACAATATACATGAATATTTATAGAAATATACAAGTTAAAGGTAATACAGACACACAATACCCCTCCCAGAAATCAGAGTCCCCAGGAGGCGCTCCCAACCACCCTTCCACCTTCTTTCCACCCCTCTACCTTACCGCAGGGTCTGGCTTACGCACAAAGTGAGTTTGGAGGGTCGGCCAGGGGGATTAGAAGGAAAGTGGTTAGTTAGGTTAGCAGAGTGGCCAGCAGGACAAAACCAGCTAGAGAGACCAAGAGACTCTGTGTGTGTGTCTTATCTATGTTTGTGTTCTTATTCTCATACATTTCAGCAAGCTATGAGTGAAGTAGACATCACCATTGTTTTCCTTTCACAGCCTATAATATAATTCTTTTCATTAAAATATTCCAGTTAGCCTCAAACCAGCACATACAGTCAGCTTGTTCTCTGGGTGTCAGACTTCTCAAGAATTAGTTGCTCATTGAAAGGAAGGGGCAGATGCTTGTTCCATTTGGGTTTCCAGATCTGCTTACCACTAACACAAAGGTGGCAGTACAGCACACAGGTGGGTATGTGCTGCTTGCTTTTCCACACCAGACTACTTAAACCAGCAGAGATCTGCAGAGACCAGATGGCTGTGTGCAAAAAACAAGAAGCCTGGATCAGATGACATGCTGGATGGATCCAGAATTCCTCCCACTCAGAAACAACCAGGAGCACCCTCTTGGTGCTTGAGCTGGGCAAGCTGCATTGCAGCAGTGCAGTGAAACTCACACATGAGCTGTTACATGCACTGTATCCTGATGGGCCAGCGAGTCTTCCCCAGTGGAGTGGCTGAGGTGCTGGGTGACATCCCCTTGGGCAAGGCATCACCACTTCTCTGCGGTGCTCTTTATGTGCCGGTGGTTCCTGTTCACCAGCACACGTGATGTTCCTCCTAGACTGAACTGGTGTGTCGGCATCAGCCACTGGGATTCAAAGAGTTTTTGGTTGTTTTAAAGACAGGCCATGATTTAATGAATTTTGAAGCTTTATTTCAATTTGGTGTCTTACATCAAGGATAAGATTGGAAAGGGTACAAAAATGCTTGTGAAAAAGGAACTGTGATCTTCTCATTGAGTTTTCTAACTTGCTCTTACTCCATCTGGCAAACGTGGGGAGTGACTCAAAACTGTTTCAGTTGACCTTGATCTGCCCCAGCCTGTTACAGTAAGGCACCAGTTAACAAAGTTAGCTGATACAATTGAATCACAATGTTTTCATTGAAGATTTGGGCTCAGTTAGAAGATAGCATCTCCCTGTTACTTTGATAAAGTTGGTGTTGCTTGCCTTGGCTCTCCAAGCCTAACCCTGAAACACTGCACAGGTCTGCTCCTCACTCCCAGCCTAGCATTGTGTAATGGTAGCACAGAGGAGCATAAACACCCTTTTGTCATTCCTAGGAGATAACAATAAAAACTTCCATTGGGATCTTTCTTTGCTGGGGGAGTCATGAGGCTTAGGCAAGCTCCTGTTGATGCTGCCAGCTAAAAGTACATTGACTCGAGCATAGAGCAGGCCACTCCTGTACTTTTAGAGGAGATGCGGGTCTCAATTTGTAGAGCCTCTTCCTCACACCTGGGAGAAGTGACCATTTTCAACAGATCCTGGAAGTCCGAAGAAGGATCTGGGCTTTGCATTTCCTACCTCTCTCCTGTCCTGAAGCATCCCGACCAGCATCACTATTTAAGTCAAGGAAAGCTAAGAAGCCCTAGGTTCTCTCCACATTCTGCAGTGCTTTTATGCATCTTGCTTCATTGTAACTTTAATGGGTTTGCCAGCTGGAATCTGTGTTTATCTGGAGGCAATCTCAGAACATTTTTGTAATGGCTTGTAAAAAATAATTAACTTGTTCATCGTAATCACCTTATCAAAAGATTCTGATTTGAGGGCCATGGTAGAGCTGACTTTAGCTAAGTACAGCTAACTAGTTGAACAAATCCAGGTCAGGCACTTACTTATATTGCATGCTGGGATGGTGTGATAAGAACCTCCTTAAGTCTTCCTGCCTGGATCTAATCATCTTGTTGTTTGACACTATGTCCCAACATGCACTTCACTCAAAGTATTTGATGTGAGGATCAGCTTAAACTCCTGAAAACTGGGTGCAACACTTAGGATCTTCAGCTGTATGTCAAAACAAAGTGGATTGCCAGGTTAGGGGTAGAACTTGCTTTGGCTCCTCATTCCTTAGGACTGGGGGAAAAAAAGGCATGAAAACTAAACTGCATGTTTCAAAAACAGAGAGAAGCTTGACTGATGTGACAAAAATAGTAAGTAAAGAGAAACAAAATAATATTGTCTCTGGTTCGTCCCCAGACAGGAGTTGTGCTTTTTTGCAAAAACATCTTTGTACCAGAGTATCTCCAAATGTGCTGTTACTCAAGTACCTGCTTTCTTGTTTAGCTAGAAACACTCTTCTTTAGCTCAGGTCATGGACAGTGGTATCTCCAGACATCCCCTATAGCTTTGGCAGAACATAGGAGGTAGTAGAGATGTCTGCACTTGTCTACAGACCCCACTGTGGTACAGATCTCTGCACTTCTCTACCACAGTGTGGTCTGTCTGTAGACATCTCTGCACTTGTCTACAAACTTCACTGGAAGTCCAAGGTTTTTTNACCAAGAAAATTATGCCCTGTCTTCTCTGAACAGCATTGCAAGGGCCAGCAAAATGAGATGTCAAAGTCAAATGACTTGGAACCACCCATGTTAGGACTTGTTCTTCCACTGGCACTGCAAGAAGATGTTACAGTTTGTCCTCTGTATAGTTCTGGCACCAAGGAGCTGCCTTCCAGGCTGATATATTTTTTTTCCTCAGGGTTTCTTGGTTAGAAGTAGAGTCACCTGGATCCCTGTTCAGCCAAGTGCAGAGCAGCCTGCCAGGCTATTTCCTTTTGTCGAGTGGGTTGGAAGCCTCCCAGAGTTTATTTTTGGGAATGCACCTATGACATCAGAAAGAAACTGGTTGCAAGATCCCTGGCACTGTTCAAAGTGAGTGGGAAGTGTTCCCACCTGTTGCACAGCCAAGGATTTTGACTGTGAGCAATGAGTCATGGATCGGTTTTGATCAACAAGTCAACTGTCATTGTTTCTTATTTATCTGGCTTCTGGGGCTTGCTAAAGCTCCTTTAAAAGTGCAGAACCTGGGAGACAGATTCTCACGTCTTTATCTATGTTTGTGGGCAATGTGCAGATGAGTGTCTGACCTGGGTGACTGAGAGATGTTTGCCCTCAGAATACACAGCTAGAATTTTGGGGTTTTGTACTTTACCAGCCACAGCAGCAGCTTGGAGGAGTGGGACACACACCTGTACACAGGGAAATCACAGTGGAGATCTGACGTTCCTCAGCCTTGATGCCATCAGTGTGGCACAAGGTAGTACATTTCAGAGAGGCTGAGTGGAGTGAGAGGCACTGAAATGTCTCTTTTGCAAGGACATGCTTGTGGTGAAGGAATTAAACAGGAAATCATCCTGACCTGACTTCTTAGCTGGCCCAGATAAGTTTGATTTCATCAATTCCTTCACTTTTTTTTTTTTTTTTTTTTTCTTTTTTTCCCCCTTTCTCTGCCTTGCCTGAAGAGGTTGCAAGTATGCAAATAACTTGGGCTGCAACTTGGGGTGAGACCTTGAGTGCAGCTGGGGTGTGAGTGTAGGTCAGGAAGAAAAACAATGCCTCCTCCTTCCTGCAGATCCCTCCTTGGGCTGCAGGATGTTTGGATGAAGCTGTAAGTATGCTGTGAGCTGTGGACCTCTGTTGTTGTGCACAGAATTAAGAAATGGTTGATGGATGGGAGCAAGGACAGGTTATGGATGTGAGGACAGGTCCAGTGGACATAAGTAGGGAGGGTGACAGGGACAATTAGAGGCACAAAGCCTTTGTCTTGTTTCTACCAGGCTATTCTCCCCTATTGAAGGAATGAAAATTGCATTATCTGTATCTAGCCTATGTTCCTGCTTCTACAAGGGGAGGCCATTCCTGTAGAGAGAGCAGGGAGAACACTGGAAGGCTGTGGGGGGACTGTGTGCACTAAGTCACCACACAGAAGCACACTTTTCCTGCTCATGTTTTGCCATCTTTCAGGCAACTCCTGGATTTCCTTTTGGAATATGTCTGAATCTGCTGCTCACTGCTCTCACTCCCATTTCACCCCACTGCCTAGAGCCTTCATGGGCTTTAAAGTAATTAAAGAGTGTTAGAGTATACAGCTGTTACCCCTGACCTGTCTGCGCTGCCAGCAACAGTCACAGTATCACACAGTATCACAGTATCAGCTGCCTAAGGTGAAGACCTGCTGGAACTTGCCAGAGACCCTTTTTGTGACTGCGTGCACTGCTCTTACGCTACCACTGAGCTAGGTGAGCCCTCTGCTTCTGCTGCAGCTGGGCTTTTTCCAGTTCTGTCTGTTGGAGGAAGTTGTTACAATTAGGATATCCCTCAGAGATTAAGTGGCCACATCCACTCTGCAATTAACCATGGACCTGTAAACCTTTAGATGTTGCCAGGTAGATCCACAGGCTTTGGACACTGAAGTCCCTTAGAAATCCTAACCTGAACTGACTGTTGTTATAAACAGGTATCAATGAAAAGATGCTCTTGCTTACTCCCCTTTCCTTCCTATGTTTGCTCATGTGTTGAGGAGTAAAAATAAGTTATTTACAGATATTAATACTCTTAAACAGTAATTGCAAGTCACATTAAGATCAATAATTGAGAGACATTAAGCCAGACATTAAGATCAATAATTGAGAGAGTTGAGGCTATTGAGCCTTGAGAAGAGAAGGCTCTGAGGAGACCTTATGGTAGCCTTCCAGTACCTGAAGGGTGCTGCAAGAAAACTGGGGAGGGACTTTTGACAAGGGCTTGGAGTGACAGGACAGGGGGCAATGGCTTTGAGCTGGAAGAGGGGAGATTGGAGATTAGGAAGGAATTTTTCAAGTGAGGGTGGTGAGACACTGGAACAGGTTGCCCAGGGAGGTTGCAGATGCCCCCTCCCTGGAGGTGTTCAAGACCAAGCTGGATGAGGCCTTGAGCAACCTGGTCTAGTGGGAGATGTCCCTGCCCATGGCAGGGGGTTTGAACTGGATGATCTTTGAGGTCACTTCCAACCCAAACCATTCCATGAATCCATGGATCTATGAATTTAAGTGTGTTTGAAGTTATTCCATTTACTAAATATACGAAATCTCTATATGAACAAAATCACTTGTCCAGTTGGCAAATGGAACTGAGAGATGGAATCCCTGAGTCACTTTGCAACAGATTGCCATGATTTTAATTTTAATATTAGTTTTCTCTTTCAAGTTAGGCAAGATTTAATGAAACAGCAAGTTCTATTTTATGGGTAGGCAAAGAATGTTCAAGTTGGACTCGTTCTTGTTTACAGTGGCAGATGCCTGAAGCCTGTTTTGCTAAATGCAGCACAAATAACTATTTTTGCAGCTCTGTGTGGCTATAGCAAGAGATGACACTTTAATTGTTACTAATTGATGCTTTTTCTTGATAGTGCACACAACTAGGGCAACGAGTAAATGAGCAGGGCAGCAAGATTGTCTCTTGTGCCTTACAAGTGATTGCTTCAAGGCAGAGCTTGCACCATGCTGCCTGGCACCACATGAGCAGCTGTGCTGTTCACCAGGCCAAGGTGGCAAGCTGGTAACTAAGGCAGGCAAGTCCCTGCTGAGGTAAGCCACCAAGCAACCCAGTTTTCATCAGTATCACCTAACCCAGAGTGCTCCCTGCTTCTGAGGGGACCTGCTGTAGACTTGGTTTATCTGAAAATAGTGTTGCCTAATTCAGGTTTCCAATCACATCCCTGTGCCCTGTCCTGGTTTGGAGTCCTAGATATTGTGCCAATAATTTAATCTGTCCTAATCTGCACAATGGGTTCCCCATGGCTGTGGACAGACTTCATCTCTTAAAAACTCTGTTTACTTTGAGGTTTTCTCCATTGCCATGATGTTTTCCTCTAGTACTTGTATTCTAGCATCCAGTGTGAGATATGTCATCAGTTCTTCTGTGGGGACAGGCTGGAAGAGTTGGGACTGTTCAGCCTGGAGAAGAGAAGGCCCCAGGAAGACCTTAGAGCAGCCTTCCAGTACCTGAAGAGGGCTATAGGAGATCTGGGCAGGGACTTTTGAAAAGGGCTTGTAGGGGCAGGATGAGAGGCAATGGCTTTGAGCAGGAAGAGGGAAGGTTGAGACTGCAGATTAGGAAGAAATTCTTGACATTGAGGGTAATGAGACACTGGAGCAGGTTGCTCAGGGAGGCTGTGGGTGACCCTTCCCTGGAGGTGTTCAAGGCCAGGTTGGATGAGGCATTCAGCAACCTGGTCTAGTGGAAGGTGTCCCTGCCCATGGCAGTGTGGGTTCGAACTGGATGATCTTTGAGGTCACTGCCACCCCAAACCCTTCCATGATTCCATGACACTGTACCTGGCACATCTCTAAAGCAAAGCAGTGCCCCTGCCCAGGGGAATCCAACATTGATTTTATTGATGGGTCTCACTGGCCTTTTTCCTTTAGCAGTGGGTGAGTGGCAGAGCACAGCAGCTGCATAGCTGCTGTAGATTATAAACTAGGCTTTGAGCAATCTGGTCTAGTAGGGAGGTTGGAGCTGGATGATACTTAAGGTCCTTTCCAACCCCAAACCATTGTGTGATTGATTCTGTGCTAAAACTCAAAGCCCTGCAGACATGTTATGTAAGACTTGCTCTGTGTGTGTATACGTGTGTGCATGTGTAAGACTCATTTCTTCAATTACACACAGAGAATAGCCCATCTGGAAGCAAGGGGTGACACGTTGCCCAGGAGAAGCTGTTAGCTTTCTCTAGGTGCTTTGTAAAAAGGCAGAGCTACAGAGAGATGCCTTGCAGAAGAGCTTTGTGACTCACAGCAGAGCACAGTGTAGTGAGAACATGCCAATTGAATTGCTGCTTCCGGCACCCTGCTTGAACCAGCTGCTTGCTCCTTTTGTCTCCTCGATGAGCTTTGCAGCATAATACAAGTGTTAATAATTGACTGCAGGCTTTATAATTAGGCATTATGAGGTATATGTCTCCCCACCCAGACAGGAGCTGAGAAAACATGATTATCAATACTGGACTTGAAGGCAAAAAGTGCTCTAGCATTGTTGATTACATTCAGTGGTTTCTTACCAGTTTCCAGCTATAAAATCCTAGAGCAGCCCAAATGCTCAGCTAGTTCTGAAGGTTGTTAGAATTTCTAGGAAAATAATGCTGCTCATCAAGTACACCAGTAGGGCCAGGTATTTCAAAGCTCTTCTAGCCAATATAAATAAATACAGAGGTGAAGCAGCCATATCTTTAGCAGAGCCCAGCACCCATTTTCCCACCCTCTAACCAAACACAACCTCTGAACCCTACTTTTACTAGCTGGGATTGTTACAATTAGCTGTAGGGGATCTTGCCGACAACCAACCCCACTGCCCACAGCAGACAGCTGACAGCTGACCTGCAAAAGACCTCTGCCAAAAGGTCAGGTGTTTGGGCAAGTTGTTGCTTGCTCACCAGTAAAGCCTCTTCATGATGTGAACAGTTCCTGGTTTCAGTCAGGCTGTGTTGCTATATCAATGCCTGATGATAACTTCATCTCCATTCTAGACTAGAGCAGTGCCTGCAGCCCTGGCAGTGCCTCTGCTGTGCAGCACTCCCCACAGCCAGGCTGTGAATGCGCTGCAGCTCTGTTTGTTTCCTTTTTCTATCACAGTCTGCTTCATGTCAGATTAAGAAATGAATGAGCACATGTCTAGTAATGGTGGGTTGCAACCAGGCAATTCAGCCTGCATACCAGGAGGGGTGCCAAGCCCACAAGCAAAACACAAGTGATACAAGCACCACAGTCAACAGGGCTGAGCCAGAGCTCTTTATATTCAAAAGAGATTCCGCCTGGCTTGGTGTGGTTTTGGATCACAACTAGGATGTTATTCTGCGTGGCTGCAGTGAGAAAAGAGAAATTAAGTGGATGGATAGGGACAAGGATCTGCTGAGAAAGGCTCTCCAGATACAAAACATGAAGTGGATCCCAGAATCCCAGCATGGTGGGGGTTGGAAGATCACCCAGTCTAATACCCATGCTAAGGCAGGGTGACCTAGATCAGGTTGCAGAGGGGCGCAGAGAAGGAGACTCCACAGACTGTCTGGACAGCCAGATCCAGGGCTCCAGCAGCATCACAGCAAAGAAATTTCCCCTTATTTTTAAGTGAAACTTCCTGGGTTCCAGTTTGTGTCCATTGCCCCTTGTCCTATCACTGGAAACCACTGAAAAGAGCTCAGCCCCATCCTCTTGACCCCCACCCTTTAGACCTTGATTAGGATTGAGAAGATACTGTACAAGAATCACTATTTTAAAGCTGTGTTGAAAGTGTGTTGTTTTGATTTATTTTGTTTTTAATTTTGCTTTGACTGCTGTCAACTCAAATGGCAGCTCTTGTAAAAGCAGCGTTCAGGAAGCGAGGCAATGGACTTCGACCCTGAGCCAATGCTTGTGACTGCAAACATGAGCATCCTGTGTTGCACACAGACATGCAACGTGCACATGAAAGGAGGAAATGCACTACTGGAGCCCGCTGTGCCGTGCAGCACGTTTCCATTAACCGCCTCATTTACTATTGGTGTACCAGACACCTTGTTGCTCAGTAAGGCAGGAGGAAGGAAGGTGAACCGCTGCTATTGCAAGCTGCTATTGCTGCAGTGAAGTCAGTGCAGGTCTTAGAGGTCTTGATGATCATAGAGGTCTTTTCCAACCTTAGCGATTCTGTGGTTCTGCTCTTGAGGAGGGCACAGAGTGAGTACTGGACCTCTGTCCCTCACTCTGGTGTAAAATGCAGTCAGTTGATGTCTTAAAAAAAAAAGAACATCAAAACTTTCCACTATAAAAATTTATCTCAAACAGAATTGTGGATCCTGAGTAATACAGGATTTGTTTTATCCATACTTCCTCTCCAAAAACACCAGGGTCCAGCAGGATGGGGAAGCCCCTGTACCTGGTCCCCAGAGGATATTGGCTGGCTGGGGAAGAGAGAGGTGTGACAGCCAGGGCAAGGACAGGAGCACACCTGAGCTACACTGGTTTCTCCAGCAGCCCCATCAGCTGTACCTCCTGCTGTGCCCTGTACTCAGATGGCTGTTGGTGGACAACCATGCAGATAGGAAATGATGTTTGTTTTGCCCTAGCCTCACCCTGACTATTTGTTTGTTTCAGATATGGAGACGAAAAGAGCAGAAGCCCTCTTCAATGACAGTAAGTGAGGACTGTTTAAGCCTGGGATATCTCCAGTTGTTTTAATTAGTGTTAAGAGTCCCTGAGCACTTTTCCTGGCTCTTGAAAGCTTTTTCTTATCTACCTGTGTAATGAATGTGACCTTGTACTTCACACAGGGAGGCTGTGTGGTTAGAAATCCTGGTCAGTCATGAGGAAGCCTTTTTTATTAGTATCTTCTGGTATACTTAGGAAGGTTGGCTTGAAAACGGAGGTGATGGGATAAAAATCCCTTCTAGAAAAAAAGTCTCCATCCACTGTTGAATTCCTTGGTTGGTATTTTTTTCAGTGAGATGTTCCTTCTTCTAAAAGTATCAGCAATCTTCTGAGAAAAGAGCAAACAATGTATGAAGAGCAAGTGGTAAGTGCTCTGTAGGATTCCCCACCATTGGGCAGAGAGGAGAGATAGAGGTGCTGCTGCATAAGTGCCTGCAACATGCTTTTGGCTCCAGCAGTGCTGGTGTGGAAGGTGGAAGGTGCATCTCAAATATAAACCCCTGCCATCTAAGAAGCAGATGGCTGAGCACTGTAGTATTCAGGACACTTCTTTGTTCCCTAGACTGATCGAATTGCTGCTGGTACCAGTGAGAGCTTTTCCACTGTGTTTCCTTAATTGTCTCTTTGGACATTCAGAGAGTAAACCATTAAACCCAAGGCATTTCAGATGGGTCCTAGGGGTACTCAGTAAAACTGAGTGAGCAAGGAGGGCTTCCAGTAAGTGAAGAAACTGAATGGGTCTGGGCCAGCTGCTATAGTGTCAGGCACAGCAGCGAGCTAGAAGGTGCACTCTGAGGTGCTGAGGACAGCAGCCCTTACCACGGGTTCAGGTGTGTTTTACAGCAGAGCAGCTTCTTACTAGAAGCAATCTCTATGATAAATTGATTAAAACATGCACTGAGATGGAAGACTTTGTCATGTCTAATCCTGCCTGCACAGAGCAGACACCCTTGTCCTCTGTCTCCTTGATGCCAAGTACTCGAGCTGTATCTTGCAGCTGCAACTGCTGAGTCTTTTCTATATATGCTTGCTTTAGATGCTGTAGCACAACGCTCCTCCCTGCTGCCTGTTACTGCTCTGTACATACGCTGAAGGATGAGATTTACACCTGAATGTGTTGTTCAGCTGGTGCTTGAAGGGTGGCAACCCAGCAGAGACCTCCAGCTAGTAGGAGTACCCCAAAAGCTAGTAGGAGTAGAACAGTCTGGACCAGAGTTTGCTGTGAAAAGTTTTCTATGTGGTCAGAAATCAGCAATGTGTCATTGCTTCAGCGTGCACTGTGGAGGGAAGGAGGGGCAGTAAGGAAGGCTAGAGAAGTTACATGTGAGGAGCATGAAAACATTCTGGATTTGGAAAGGCTAGCAGCACTAAGTTGTTCCTTATGGAAATGGAAAGCAGTAAGATCTTCTTAAGGTAATGATGTAGGATTTAGGTTGATATTTTGCTTTAGAGGTGGTTTTAAGCTTTCAGAGAAGAGTTAGACAGTTTGGGGATCTAGCAATCATCAATAGCCATCTTTGCTTATAAGATGTGTTTCTTTTAACTCTGGGAAGGTTCAGTCAGTTCCCTAGCAGAAGGCTGCCACGTAATGAAGGATTAAATAACATCAGTTTTGGAGTCTGTTTCAGGTGCTGTTGTTTTGGGGCACTGAAGGAAGTGTGAGTTTTCCCCTGTGTTTTGAACACTGACTGCTCACATGGTTACTAGGAATGTAGTTTTAGGACCAGCAATTGAGGGTTACCAATGGCTCTGAGGAGGGAAACATGCTACTGCAGCCTTAGCACTTGTAGTATATTCTCCAGCCTTCCTTTCATATGGGAAACGAAGACTTAGATTTCAGTGACAAATGGATTTAGATTTCACTGATTTTTTTCGTTATGGTTTTAAATGTCAGAAGGGGGCAGATCCTAGCAGAAAGGGGCAAAGGCTACACTCTGCCTGGCTCCAGTGTTTCGCTTCTGAGCATTTCAAGGGCCCTGGGGCTGGCAGCTCTTCGTGACCCATTTCTGCATGGTCCCCTTCCGGGTCACAGGAGACAGGCAGTGCAATGCTTTGAACTGTGTTGTCATTATGCAAAGAATTCTTAGCTCTGCCTCTTTTTCAATGAACTGGGATAGTCCTGTCTGTCAGCTTTTCTAATGTCTATCTGAAATTCAGGCCTGGATGAGAACTAGTGGGTCTTGGTCCAGGCAAGATGGATTTGATGCTGTTTGGATGGGAGAAGACAGCTGTTGCAGCTCTGTCCATTGAGAAAGTTACTAAAGCTAAGGGGAGAGCTTCAGCTGCTCCCGAATATCTTGCATCTGGTGGCTGAAACCATGGATACTTTCATTTCTTTCTGTGTTTAGAGGAAAATAATTTTTGTCATGGATGCACATGGTGCTGGAGGCATCCATGCTTTTGTTCATTGTGCTCATTGCCTGTGGACTGTGTCATGCACAGCTGCCTGTCTCCAGGGGACATCTTTCTGGTGTAACCTGCCTGCATGCATAGCACAAACCCACAGCTTGGATCATTCTCAGCTTAGATTTAGATTTTGCCTTGTCCATGTTTTATCCTGATGCCGGATCACCTGAGACATTACAGTTGCCAGTCCCTGTGTTTGGGAATTGTCCTGGGCATGTGGTGAAGGTTTTAATTCCTGATTTGGTCTGCTCCTGCAGCTGAGCCTGAATGATTGACATCATGGCTTCCTGTAACAGTTATTCAGGTTTCTACCGGGATGGGTTGTGCATGAGGGTGTTGGAGGTGGGGGCCTGGTGGAAGATTTGTTTCCCAGTTGTTGTCAATATTATTAGAGGAACCGAGGTGGTGTGTGCCACTGGATCTGCTATGCACAGCCACGGGCAGGCAGGTTCCCTGAGCAGAGGAGCAGCTAACAGAGCCTCTCCCCTTCCCGGCAGTTTGTGGGTTGCGGCAGAACAGATCGGTGAAGTCGATGGCCAAGTCGTCGTCCCTGCGCATCGTGGGCGGCCTGTCCTCTGCAGAGACTGGGGACTGGCCCTGGCAGGCCAGCCTGCAGTACAACAACATCCACCGCTGCGGCGCCACGCTCATCAGCAACACCTGGCTCGTCTCCGCCGCACATTGCTTCAGGGAGTAAGTTCCCACCTCTGAGACGTGCAGCAGAGTGTGCCTCATCTCTATCAGCTGCCTGACTTTCCAGATCTGCACACACCCTGACTTTCCAGGGGAATAATTACAGAAGCATAGTATCATTTTGGTTGGAAAAGCCCTTTAAGCTCTTCCAGTCCAACCATTCTCTAACTCTGCCAAAGCTGGGGCTAAACCATGGCCCTCAGCACCACATCTCTGCCTCTCTGAAACACCTCCAGGGATGGGGATTCAACCACCTCCCTGGGAAACCTGTTCCAGTCTTTGAGGACCCTTTCAGTCAACAATTTTCTTCTAATCTCCATTCTAAATGTTTCAGATCTGACAATTGTGAAGCTGCAGGACATGCAAAATGGAACAGCTGATTGGACAGATTATTAATGTGCAAAAACAGTAAGAGAGGTGAAGAGTTTTCTGCAAAAAATGCTTTTTGATTTGATGACACCCTGCAGCCCACTAGATCAGGGACAAAGAGGAGAGGAGGAATATGAGGCCATGGTTCACAGAATCACAGAACTTTAGAGGCTGGAAGGAACCTCCAGAGATCACCAAGTCCTTAAGCCCTTAAAAAACAAAAGGGTCCAGGAAGGTTGGACCTACTTCAAGAAAGAAATCTTGAAGGCACAGGAATAGGCTGTGCCAATGTGCCAAAAGCAGAGCCGCCAGGGAAGACGACCAGCCTGGATGGGTGAGGGACTTGTAAAGGAATTAAGGGAAAAAAAGAGGGCATATCACCTTTGAAAAGAGGGGGTGGTAACTCAGGAAAAAGTTATGGATGTTGCTAGGTCATGTAGGAAGAAAATTAGAGAGGCAAAAACCCAGTTAGAACTTAGACCGGCCACTGCTGTGAATGATAACAAGAAGTGTTTCTATACATATATTACTGACAAAAAGAGGGGCAAGGAT